>MDKJ01153435.1:0-10489 GCA_005239525.1 Nicotiana knightiana
AATATTCTTCCCGTTGTAAAATTAATAGCCATAACTTATAAAAGCCCATCATTACCTCCCTTCTTAATAACCTACTAAGTTGAACCAAGATCATTATTCTTCTAATCAAAACTGATCACTTTTCTTTTCTTCCTAAAAACACTCGTAATCATGTCTTCACCATCACCTGCTTCTTATTCTTCAAACATCGCCAAATCGTGATTATGATGGAGGTCTTTATGAATCAGATTCAAATTCCCCATCTGTATACAATTCTTAATCATCAGAAAGAACCTCAATCCCTGAAAACCCTCATATTCTTGAACCCATATCTAACCCTAACCCAGCCCCCGGTGGTCGTCATGTAAAGGTTCTTGCCAGAATATCAGTGGCTTCTGGGTCCCGTGCAAGATTCTTGGAGGAAATTCTAAAGGCTGAAAAGTTTAATAATTCTGAATCATCAAGTGAATCTTTTAAATCAGCCAATGAGGATGAAGCACCTGGTTTATCAAATTCTGAACAAGGTAATCTTGATGTTATTTCTAAATCTGTTAATGCTGAGAACATGTTTGTTCTGGTTGGGTCGGCAGCTGATGTTGAAGTGCCGAGTAGGCAAAGAAAACTAGGAAAAGGTAAATTTTTTGAGAGAGGGATTTGGGGAGGATAGTACCATATTGTCTATCTGTGGTCCCATTCCTGAGAAGGTTGGAGAAGATGTCATAGAGTTAGGGGGAACTGTAGTCGAGAAAGCAGCGGCAGATTTAGCAAGCTTGAAGAAAGGATGAGATGAACCTGTTTCATCTGGGGACGAGACGTTGGCTGACAGGCTAAGGAAACTAGGGGAGTCCTATAACCCCAAGAAAAGGAGGACTCAAAAGTCCAAGAAGGCTACTAATCCAGTTCCTTCTTAGAAGAGGAAAGCTTTTGTAGCTGCCGATGCTCATGTTCCTAAGGTGCGTGCTACACGTAGTGCTGTGAGAGAGAAAAATATTTGAGAGGGCTCTGCTAGAGAGCAAGAAAAAAAAGCTGCAAAGGGAAAGACTAAAGTAGGAGAGCCTGTGGAGACTGTTGTGGTTGAAGAGGATACGATGGACCTGGTCCATCATGAGGAGTATACTGCTCATGTCGTTGTTGAGGCACCAAAATCAAAAAGTGCTAAGGCTTCTTCAAAGAAGTCAGCTACAGTGTCTGCCACACCTATAAGAACTGTTAAAAGGACCAGGTCCAATGCAAGAAAAGTTAAGGTCGTTGAGAAAGATGACGATAAAGAGTAGAGTGGAGAAGATGAGGGAGAAGTTGGTGAGGTGACTGACAGAATCACCTTGTTTGGAAAAAGAACAATTCTGAAGGGAAAGTTGTTGAAGGATCTCGAGGAACCTGGGATGCGATACCTGCTGGACACACTGGATGTTCAGGGGTGGAAGAACATGGTCCTTCACATGGAAGGAAGGTTGGCTAGAGCTGAACTGGTGGAGTTCATGGGTAATACAGTGGTGAAGGATGGCAGGGTCACTACCACAGTGAAAGGAATTCAAGTCTCCTTTGATGCTAAAGAGCTGGGAGAAATTCTACACATTCCTGCTGAGGGTTATGAAGATTACACTAGCCAAAGATGTCCTAGTTTAGATGGGAAAGCCTCAGCAATCAACATTACCAGATTCTTCAGTGACAATGAAAGGGACATTACCTGATTTCTCTATGATAAATGCTTAAAAAAACATACAAAGTGTTTGAAGTGTATACAGGGAGAAGCACAAAGTTTGTCATCATGAAAAAGGGAGAATTTGTTGACCCAAGTCACTGCATAGTTTTGAAGATTGACAAATGTCTGACCAGTTGAACCAGGTCAATCAGAGCACACATACTTGACCTGACGTGTTGGCACATGAACCGTATATGAATATGATATGAATGCGATTGTGAAGTATCAATGAACAAAGAGAGTGTCTCCTAATGCGAAAAGGTTGCAACTTGATAAGAGAATAGAAGTTGAATTCAGCAAGGACAGATGAAGGAAGGAAGTTGACTTTAATACAAACTCTTTCTCCTAGGAAGAGTTGTACCAGAATTATACGACAAACTCAACAACTGACTCTATAAATAATTGAAGTATTCTTGCTTGAATGACGAATGCACAAGTGCAGAAGTGAATCAAGATCTGAAAGGAAAATTCCCAGAGATTTTGCAAGAAGAATTACTGTTCGATACAAAGGCTGCATACCAGCTAGAAGAACCAGTTCCATCTGTTTGTCATTGAGTCTAGTTGGTTGTAGTAGGCGATTAATATTGTATCTTTTCAGCTTTCATAGAAGTAATTGTAATAGGTACACAATGTTCAAGTTAGAGTTAACTTGAAGCTTGTAGAAATTAGCTAGAGGCTAGTTACTACGAAGAGTTAACTTGAAGCTTGTAGAAATTAGCTAGAGGCTAGTTACTACGAAGGGATTAGAGTTAGTCCTAGGATTACAAAAGAGTTTATTTTGTACGTCTGTTTGGCTCAGCGTTTTAGTGAAGAGTTTTAGCAAATCCTACTGAGGAGTAAGTCGTGGTTTTCACCTTTTGAGCCAGGTGTTTTCCACGTAAAAATCTCTGTATTTTTACTTTACTGCTTTTATTATTCCGCAACAGTAGAAGTTGGAACACCAAGAAGAACGAGGTTCTTCTAAAGAGACAGGACTCGAAAAGTTGGATACCACACAAAGTAACTTATCTTCTTATGTGGTATTGGCGTCTAAAACATCATGGTTGACCTCTGGGCAGGCTCAGAGAAGACGCTCCAGGAGAGGGCTAACTTCATCGAGCAGGTAATCTGGTATTTCACGAGCTTGCATTTTATTGTTATAACTTGGTGCTTATAACCTCAGTTTGGTATTTGCAGTTTGAGCAAAAGGATGCCCTGGCGGGGCAGCTTCGGGGAGAGATCGCGGCCAAAGATGCCAAGATCTTAGAGCTTAAGCGGCACAATTATAGCGTGGCTTTGGAGAGGGATATT
Source organism: Nicotiana knightiana (assembly GCA_005239525.1). Taxonomy (NCBI): domain Eukaryota; kingdom Viridiplantae; phylum Streptophyta; class Magnoliopsida; order Solanales; family Solanaceae; genus Nicotiana; species Nicotiana knightiana. The sequence continues at coordinate 2,972 of MDKJ01153435.1, forward strand.
CTCTGGGAGGAACTAGCCTCGACTCAGGGTCTTCTTCGAGGTGCTCATGAGGAAGCTGCCTCATTATCCACGGCCAAGTTGTATCCTCATACAAAGATGATGTTGCCGCTGTAAATAATCAGGCCAGAGAGATATTCGAAGAGGCCAGAGCTCAAATTGGCCCGGGCCATTTCTCATGCTCAATTGGAAGCTAGGAGGAAATCCCTTGAGGAGGTGCATACTAGGGGTTTTGATCTCTCTGCTGAAATTGAAGAAGCCAAGGCCTTGGAAGATGAATCAGCAGTTCCGACTACTTCGGACGAGCGCTCGACAAGCGACATGGGAAGTAGTGAGGATGAAGGATAGAACACTTTGCCCTTTTTTACTTCTTCTTTTTTGTATGTGGGCTCCTCGGGAGAGTTTTGTAAAGAACTCTTGTAAATATATTTTTGGGAATGAAAAGGAGATCCACGAGATCGGGCCATGCAGATTTCAACTGCATACCTTCTTGAGGTTGATTTATCCCTTCGATCCCTCGAACATTGTATGATAGCATCATTCTTATGATGCGGCTGTGAACTAACCGAGGTGGCCTTGCTGGTAAATTTCCCAAGATGTCATAATGGCTCTGTCAGAGATGATTGGCTATCAGAGTAAATGAATATTTGCCGCTTTTCTTATAAATATTTTCTTTTCCTTCATTGAGGGCTTTGCTGTTTGCAAAATTAATTTTATCTTTGGAGTTTATCTTCTCGCATAATTTCTTCTGCTATCTCAATTTGAAGATTTCGCCCGAGTTTTCACCTTCATTTACTTGCATCACAGGAGTCATGGCTGCCATGCCCAAATCTGCTCACCAGGAAGAAGGAAGCTCTACATCTGCTTCCCGTCCGACTAGTGGTACACCCCCGGCGTTTGGCGAGCTAACCTCGAACTGTTTCATCTCGAGGAAGGAATTTACGTTAGAGAGACCTCTTGAAGTTCTGGGCCATTGAGAACACACATCGAGGTTCATTTCATCAATAGAAGAGAGAAACCTTGAGGCCGTGAATAGAGATTGCGAATGGAGAGAAGAGGTGATGTTGTAGATACTTTCTCGGGAGGAGGGTATCATTGCCCATGTAGAGGGTTTTTTGAATGTATACACGTACCCTTTTACGTTGGGCCCTCTCGACCGAGTCGTGATCGATTTCTGTCAAGGATATCGAGTTACCTTGGCTCAGGTCCACCCGTCGTTCTAGAGGATAGTGTTGATGATAAGATTATTTGCAGAGAAGGTCGAGCTCGAGTTCACCCTCAGCCATCTCATCAGAATATATCGGTCTTTACATTACCGAGGTCTGGCTACTCTACGACATCGATCCACCATGCCCTTGATCGCCAGTGATGGTGAGGATGGGGACCGAGGCTGGATGAGTCAGTTTGTCTGAGTGAGGACTGTTGATATTATCCCTGGCAAAGTTCCTGCCGTTTCCTGAGAAATGGAATTTTACACGCAAATGATACGCTGTACTTTGACATTTGTTGTTCTCAGTGGAGTTGGACTCTGTAAGAATGTTTTTTTTCATTCTCCGCAGCGATCCCATGGTTGCCATACGAGGTCCCCGACCTAAAGGATTAGGCTCGGAAATTGGCAGCTTGTTCAACCTCTGATGAACGCAAGTGGAGAGATCTGTCAAAGGGAAGATAGGAAGAAAAACACCATGGTATGTGCTATATGGTTCATTCTTAAAGAATACTCCTCTTTACATTTATTAATTTCTTTGCTGCAGGTATTGGTGAGTTTTCTGAAGTGAGACCATGCCCTTTTGGAGAGGAGGAAAGACCTTTGGTTTTGGAGCCAAATCAAGGTAATAAAAGGAAAGGATCCTCGGTGGATGAGGATGTTCAAAGTGAGGCAGGGCCTTCCCCGAGGCACAAATAATATGCAACCATCGAGGAAGGTCTTGCATCCATCGTTTGACATACAAGCGGTGATGCGATCGAAAGGGACAACACCACATTGAAGGCTACAACCAAGAAGTCTCCCGAAGCAACTGGGCCTTCTAAAATCGGGGTCTCCATCCTCGGGGGACAGGTTCCACGGGAGGGGATGAGCGAAGGTACTTTGAAGGATGTTCAGGGCGGTTCAATTAGGGCCGATGAGACCAGAACAGTGGATGCGCGCTCGACATTCGAGGAGGCTTAGCGGCTCTGCTCTATGGTGACCCTCATTAATATTTTGGCCTTCTCAACTTCATATTTTTATCCTTCTAAGTGGATCTTCCTTCCCACAGGCATTCGACAAGCTCAAGTCGAAGGTGCTTCGCTGTAAGGCTAAGTTGCGGAAAGCCTTGGACGGGGAGCAATCTCCCAGGCTTCTTTGTGATAAGAATACAAGAGAGTTGATACACCTTCGATCAGAGATGAATTGAAGTCAAAATTACGAGGGAAATCTCGAGAAGCAGGTAATCTTCATATTGAGGGAATATCGGCTTCTTTTTCCACTTTTGGAAACAAATGTTTCATCATCATAGTTGTAGAGAAAAATGGAGGTGCTGGAACACCGCCTCTGGGGAAAAATCGGCCAGGCCAATTTCAAACTCAACGAGTTGAAGGCACATATAGGTGCTCATGTTGCGGCTTAAAGGAAAGCTTTCGATAAGGACTCGACCCACGAGATATAGTTTTGTAATGCTCGAGGAAGAAACTCGGTTCAGACGAGCAGGATTATCAAGCTTGAGATAGACCTTTTGAATATGAAGATCGAGGTCATGGATGCTCGAGCCGAAGCCGAGGAGGTTCAAGCAAAAGCCGATAAGAAGGTGGCCATCTACCTGAAAGATGCCGCCGAGGGTCGTATGAAGTTGGGGGAGGCTTGCGATCGAGAGAGACTGATCAATGATTATGCCCGATGAAAATCCTGGAGGGAAACCCTCGAGGAGATCTATGCTAGGGACTTCGACCTCTCAGAGGAGATAGAGCATGATAAGGCGGATGATTTCGATGCCAAGTTCCTTATTTCTGATGCTGAAGACAATGAGGAAGAGGTCGATGAGGGAGCCGGTCTCCAGGAGGCCGATGGAGCCGTAGTCCCCGTGGGGAAGAAAGACTAAGTCCCAGAGAGTAAACTAGGATTTTTCTTTCTGATTCTTTGCATAAGGCTCTCAGAGTGTATTGTAAACGTGTCTTTGTATCATTACATATATAAAAAGAAACCTTTCGGTTTTCCCTTTATAAAAATTTCCACTTGTTTGTGTCTTTGTCTTTGTTCTGAATCTTGATGCTCGACAATAATTAGTCCGATGAGTTGGACTTCGAAATGAAACCCTTGGGGTTTTGTGCTTGATGAGAAATTTTGTAATAGTTGATAGTTAACCGTTTAGGGCTCAGTCCTCGAGTCAAATTTTGACTTAGGCTCGTCGACACTTAGGTTTTTCAGATCAGCCCTGAGGCTTTTTAGATTGGCCCGAAGGCTTTTTAGGCTGGCCCTTAGGCTCTTACACATTGGGGCAATGCAACCTCTAATGTGGCTATACTTTTCCCTCGTTAAATAATTTTTTGAAGTTTTTGTGTTCGTCTGACTCTTCGACGACTCGACAGAACCTCAATTTTGAGTCGATATGCGACGAAAAATGAGCACCTCGGGAGGTTTGCTTGAAGGATGAATTTTTGAAGCCTTTTTCTTGAAGGTTGATTGTTTTGAAGCCCTTTTATTGTTTGGAGCTGATATGATTGAAGCTATTTTTCTTACTCCTAGGGTAGCTTGATTAACCGGTTCTTTTCAAAGTATTTTCGAAGTATTTGAAGGCATGTAATTTTATGGAGGCAGTCGGACATCTTCGAGTCGCGCTAATTTGGCCGGAGCCTTTTTATAAGACCTTAGTCTTTATGTTTGGCCGTAGGCTTTTAGTCCTCGAGTGAGGTAGTCTCGACGTCTATATCGAGGGTATGCCTCTTTAGGGGTCTTACAAGTTCGAATATATAGCCTTGACTTTAGTATCGGAATGATGCCTTTTTATGGTCTTACAAATTTGGGCATTCCTTGTTGAGGTCTTATAGATTTGGTGTTACCTCATTGAGGGCTTATGAATTTGATGTTTCCTCATCGAGGGCTTACAAGCTTGAGGTTGCCTCATCGAGGGCTTACAGGATCAATGTTGCCTCATGAAGGGCTTACGAGCTCGAGGTTGCCTCATTGAGGGCTTACAGGTTCAATGTTTCCTCATGGAGGGTTTACAAGCTCGAGGTTGCCTCATGGAGGGCTTGCGGGTTCAATGTTTCCCCATGGAGGTCTTACGAGCTTGAGGTTTCCTCATTGAGGGCTTACAGGTTTAAAGTTGCCTCATGGAGGGCTTACAAGCTCAAAGTTGCCTCATGGAGGGCTTACGGGTTCAATGTTGCCTCATGGAGGGCTTACGAGCTTGAGGTTGCCTCATTGAGGGCTTGCAGGTTCAATGTTTCCTAATTGAGGGCTTAAAAGCTCGAGGTTGTCTTATGGAGGGCTTACGAGTTCAATGTTGCCTCATGGAGGGCTTACGAGCTCGAGGTTGCCTCATTGACGGCTTACAGGTTCAATTTTGCCTCATGGAGGGCTTACGAGCTCGAGGTTGCCTTATGGAGGGCGTACGAGTTCAATATTGCCTCATGGAGGGCTTACGAGCTCGAGGTTGGATGGCTCGGTGAGCTGACTATTGATGACAGTCCCCGAGTGTTCGGGAGTTTTTGGCTCTGGAGTCATTTCTTGTGAAAATAGCAAACTTCTTAGCACCATAAATCGTTTTGATGATAATATATACTCCTTCGATTACTTTATACAAGCGTACATGTTTTTTCCGTCGAGAGTCTGATTACGCGGACACGGTTCATTCGACCGTTTGGTCCGTCAAAAAATTTTCCTGCCAAGACCCTCTTTGGCATGTTTCAATTTCTTCGAGGAGGCGATCTCCTGGGGATGCCCCCCAGTATCCGAGGTTGATCGAAGAGAAGCCTTGAATACTTGATGAGTTCCCATTAGATAGCATATGGATGTTGCCTCGTTAAAAATCTCATCGGTAAAACTCATTTGGGATAAAATACGGTCTAAGGGAAAAAGAGGGCAAACCATGCTTTAAAATCTAAGGTCTTCGAGTTGGAGGGTTCTTCGATTCCTCTCAATCGAACACATACACATGAGTTAGTAGAAAACGTAAATAAGAAAAGGAGGGGGTTGTACCTTAATTGTGGTAGAGTTTGAGCCTCGATATGTTTCAATTGCTCGTTCCGAGGATGTGGCACGATTCTTTATTCGTCCATTCGGGTGCAGCCGAGAACGTAGTTTGTGATTGCTACTTGGCTGTTTGCTTTTCCTTTGGCTCCTTCGATGCAGAAGGCATCGATGTCGGTGCCACATCGTGCACCGCGAACATTTCTCTTACTGCATGCTGCTCCTCGTATACTATTTTTATTCCGTCCTCTGTTGGACATTTCATCATTTGACGAAGGGTTGACGGCACAACTTTCATATAGTGTATCCACGGCCTCCCGAGTAAGGCATTGTACCTCATGTCACCTTCGATGACATGAAACTTGGTATCTTGGGTTGTACCGGCCACATTGACCGGGAGGGTGATCTCCCTTTTTGTTGTCTCACTCGCCATGTTGAATCCATTGAGGACTCGAGAGGCGGGCACGATCTGGTCGAGCAGCCCGAGCTGTTCTACCACCCTCGACCTGATTATGTTGGCCGAGCTACCTGGATCCACGAGCACACACTTAATTTGAAATTTATTCAAAAGAAAAGAAATACCAGTGCGTCGTTATGAGGCTGAGCCAGGGTCTCAATGTCGTCTTCGCTGAATGTGAGAGCGTCCTCGGGTATGTAACTCCGAGTTCACTTTTTCCTGGTGATGGATATTTTTGTTTGCTTGACGAAGTGTCTATGCGGAGTGTCGATCCCTCCAATGATCATGTGGATGACGTGCTATGGTTCTTATGTTTCATTTTTCCTCTTCGCCTCTCTTTCCCGAAATTGATTTTTAGCTTGGTCGCTGAGGAACTCTCGAAGGTGCCCTTTACTGATCAATCGGGCTACCTCTTCTCAAAGCTGTCTGCAATCCTCGGTCCTATGATCGTGAGTGTCGTGATATTCACACACCAAGTTAGGGTTCCTTTGTGAAGGATCTGACAGTATGGGTTTTGTCCATCTGGTATCTTTGATTTTTCCTATGGCTGATACGATGTCCAAAACATCTTTGCTTGGCTTTTGTTCTCTTTCTGGAAACTGTAATTCCTTCGCTAAGAGCCTGCTAGGGTGTACTGAGCCCGAGGGGGCTCCCATTATGTCATCCTTGACCCTGATCTTTGATTGATACCTGTTGTGCACATCCGCCCAAGTTAGGGGGGGATATTCAACCAAGTTCTACTTTAGCTGCTTCGAAGCTATCGAGCTCCGTTTGTTCAAGCCCTGAGTGAAGGCCTGCACTTCCCAGTCACCAGAGACTGGTGGTAATTCCATTCTCTCCATTTGAAAGCGAGATACAAATTCCCTTAGCATCTCGTTTTCTTTCTGTTTGATTTTGAAGACGTCAGACTTCCTTGTAGCGACTTTGATGGCGCCGGCATGCGCCCTTATAAAAGAGTCTGCCAACATGGCAAACGAATCTATTGAATTTGGGGGTAGGTTATGATACCACATCATGGCTCCCTTTGACAATGTTTCTCCAATTTTTTTCAACAGGACGGACTCAATCTCGTCATCTTTTAAGTCGTTCCCTTTCACAACACAAGTGTAGGCAATAATGTGCTCATTGGGGTGCGAGGTCCCGTTATACTTCGGGAGATCGGGCATTCTAAACTTCTTCGGGATGGGCTTCGGAGCCGCGCTTGATGGGAATGTCTTTTGCACGAACTTCTTTGCATCTACACCCTTCAGAATTGGCAGCGCGCCCGGGGTCTGATCGACCCTTGAGTTATAGGTCTCCACGTCGTTAGCTTCTATCTTATTTTTGCCAGATTCAATTCTCTTTATGAGCTCTTCGAGCATCTTCATAATAGCGGGGTCGGTTGCTGATCCGTTGTTGCTCGCCTTTCCGATGCATGCTCGATTCGAGGAGCCATTTTTGGCGGTGCTGCGCTTGGGGTTTTTTTATGGCTTTGTAGCTGGGCAATAGCCACTTGTTGCGCCTGTAACATTTCAAAAATGACATGAAGGCTAACTTCTCTTTCCTCCCAAGCTGGAGTTTATTGCTCTTCATGTTGGGTTTCCCGGTGTGCACTTTCGTCGGTATGAGAAATTATATCAACATGTTGGGCGTTGCGTGAGCCCACATCCACGGCGATTGGTGCTGGTGCCACCCCAGGGTTTTGCAGTGGTACACCGACAACTATACCGTTCTCTCCATGATCTTCAAGACTGTTGTTTTCGTGTGGATTCACTGAGTTAGAAATTTTTTGACTTGAAATCAAAGACTCTTGGACAAGAAAAAGTGTGAAGAATAACTTGTGTTTTTAGAATGTCAACACTAAAACAATCACTATTATTTTTAGCCCCACGGTGGGCGCCAAACTATTTACCTTGAA
>ML400994.1:8571-16071 GCA_005239525.1 Nicotiana knightiana
AGGAGGAGTTGATTGCAGGACTTAATTAATTGTTTTGTAACTTGTGGACATCCATGCTGTCTCATCTGTAGGGTCTTGGTGCAGCTAGTATGGGAAATATGAGAAATTCTGACCAATTGCCGACTGAACATGCTAGTACAACCAATCAATCTGGTTCCGGTATTGGCGCTTCTGCACGTGCAACAGGTTTCCCAGTGGAAGCTCTGCAACCGCCGGTAACTTTTCCATCAAATGTTTTCAGGCATACTCTTTGTTTGATGTACAAAGCAACATGTTCTCCATCTCCAGTATCATTTCAGTGGTAGAACATTGTTGGCACTTATTCCAGCTTTTCTCCTTTACGGTTCATTTGTCTGTGTTTTTCTTGCAGGTTATTCCCGATTCTCTGACAACTTTAACACAGTATTTGACTAATTTGACTGAAGAGTTCAGAGCAAATGGTAAAAGTCCCTTTCTATTCTTTGCCACTGACAGCCCTCGCTGGAGAGGGATGAGAGGTAAAAACTGTTCTTATATGTGTAGTCTACTGTTGGCAGCAAGGAGACAAAGTGAGATTGCACTAACTGCTGGGATCTGTGGAGCTGATAGACCAGATTCTAATGCACCCTCACATACCACTAGACAGAGAGGCCTTCCAACGCCTGCATCCTTGGGAGAGGTGATGCTCTCGATGCAACGATTACTCACTGAACAAGCTGCAGAGTGCTTGTTGGTATGTGCTTTAACTTTTAGCAAATTCTGTTTAAGCCTTCCTTTTTTATAAAAAAAAAGTTTCTGGGGATTTGTTCTACTTATTATCCTCTTGAAGCTAACCCGCAGTTCGAGGTTAGACTTCTTGAAACCAGTTGAGGGAGAGTTACTTCCCTTTTATACAGGAGAGGGATAAGTTATGAAGCTTCCTATATCTGGAGCTACTTAACATCACTAGCTTTTTGGGAATGATGATAATGAGCTAGCAGTAAGTGATTGAAGAAGTAGTGCTGTAGAAACCTTGGAGCCAAATGCATTCTACTAGTTTTGCGTGAATCACATGAATTAAAAGTTAACTTTATTGTTACTAAATGTGATAGGACTCAAAAGTTTATGGTTGTTTTATGATTACCTATTTAGTTTCTTTAATAGTACTAATAATCTACTTCTAAAAAAAAGTTATTGAAAAAAAAGGATTTATCATCAAACCAAAAAAGAAAGCTGAAAAAGAGAAGTTCTGGATTGTGCTGTCTCTTAAGGGACTACCATCAAGATTCTGTTTGGCCAATGCTTGTCTTTTCTTTTCTGACTCTGTAGCTTTCTCATTCAACTGAAGCAAAATGAAGTATAATATTGTTATTCCTCCTTTTTACAACTTTCAAAGCCTTTTAAAAAAAGAACTTAAAATTGGTATTTTGGTTATGTGAAAGTACCAATCACTGTTAATCTCTTCTTTTATACCCATCGAGCTTCAACTTACGACAATTATTTTACATGACTTGAATGATCTGTAGAGTTAGATATCTGAATTTGTAGCAGAACTTCTCTTATATCATAACTGCACTTAATGACAATTCTTTATGGGTTTGGTCTTCCCTGGATGCTAAGGAAAAGGAATATATTAGTATGTTTACACAGTTGTAGCTGGAGGTACTGTTCAGCATGAAGCAGAATGTTGTTCCATGTGACAATTAATTTTATGGTATTTCCTGCTCTGCACTTGACTGCAGCAATTTTCGAGGCTGCTAGAGAATCAAGCAAATATCACAGAACCAACGCAAAGAATGAGAATTCAATCGCATGCTTTAAGAACTGGAGATTTATTCCAAAAATTAGGTGCTTTGCTGCTTGAGCTTGGTCGGACAACAATGACATTGCGAATGGGTCAAACAGCGGTAGGTTTAATTTCAATTTGGATGAGGGTAGTATTAATATTATATCCTGGATTAGCTTGTCTTTGTGCTGGCAAGAATGTAAATCGTGCTGACAAAGGAACAATGAACTTAGGATGATGCTGTGGTGAATGCTGGACCTGCTGTTTTTGTGTCTACTGCTGGCCCTAATCCTATTATGGTTCAGGTGTTTTACTTGTATGAGATATACATTATTTATCAAAGCCCATTGATGTGGATGCTCAAGTTCATTATGTTTGATGATGTGCAGCCACTACCTTTCCAGCCGGGTGCAAATTTTGGTGCCATTCCTGTTGGAACTGTACAAAATGACAGTGGACTTTCTGGACCATCTATTGGTTCTGGTTTTACTCCTAGGAATATTGACATCAGAATACGAACAGGTTTTTTCTCATTCTTGTTTGCATTGATGGCACCTTTTAGGATGGACGTGAACCTTTTTAGATTCAGGCGCTAGATCCAAGTCTTGTTCATGCTTATCTTCTACTTGTTACTCACTCACTTGTACCATTAGGTTCATTTACGCCTTCAACTCTTAATCGAAGAGAGCCTGCTGGTTCACAGCGTCCAGTTCAAGCTACTCCTGCAGCTTCTAATGGTGGAAATCCTGATCAAGAGACCAATGGAGGCGCTAGAAGCTCTTCTGCCATGGAGTCTGGAGTGCGGGTGGTTCCTATTAGGACAGTCGTTACTACAGTTCCAGCTTCTGTTGGGCATTCAGCTTCTGATTCATCTCGAGGTTCCATGGGATTATTTTATCCAGTTTTAGCAAGAGTTCAACATATCAGCTCCAGGAATTCTAATAATTCTGCAGCTGCTCAAGCATCTGCCATAAATAATTCACATGGAGTTGAGGCTGAACAACCTCCTAATCCTGATTCTGCTGGGCAACGGCAAACTAGTGGATTTGCTGGTGCTGAAGGTAATTAACTAACCATGCAATAAATGTTGTCTTTTTCCTCTCAGCAGGAGTTTGGCCCTTTAAGATTTCTTCTGTCAGGTTTCTAGACATTAGGCTGAAAATGGTCGAGTCGTTACAGGGTTTATGGAGTACCATTTGAGTGATCTCTTACTGTTTGGCGGCACATTACATCCACCATTTTTTATGATAAAGTGGCGATAAGTATGTCCAGTAAAGAATTAGATCTTTATCTTTGTTGCTTTCCACTGTCACTGGCATTTAATTTGAGTACATGTCCTGTCTCTTCCACTATATCTCAAATCAAATTTCATAAAACCTGTATCGATGAGTAGTTATGCTTGCATCAATATTGTTCTTAGCTTTTATACACTCCCATTTGAATTGTCAGGCAGATGATCTTTTAAGTATGGAAGGTTGATTCTGGTCGGGGTGTTAGTTTGTGTCTTTAGTTTATGAATAGAGGAAGGCATAAATGCCATGTGGGTATTATGGCTTTTGGTTTTCTGATTACTTGGTCTGGTATAATTTCTGAGGTTGCTGTTGATATATTTTGAGTATTCATATTCATGCAAAAAAACACACACACACGCACAAAGACTCATTTTTGTTTGGGATAACGGGTTTCAGGTAATTTTGGCTCATTTAGTGAACTATCAAGCAGTGACGAGTTCTCCACACAGTTCCAAAGTAGAATTGACCATATTTATAGGTCATTTTTCACTGGAGAAAATCCACATCCTGAGAATGTCAGTGGGGGTAACAATTCTGCCACTGGAGGTAGTGTGGCTGCTGAAGACATTGGTAATTCTCAGGCTACGGCCATGGCAGCAGGCGAGGAAGGAGTTATTTTGTCAAATATACTTCGTCATATCATGCCGATTATCTCTGAATCTGCAGGAACTGATAATTCATCTAGTGATAGACCAAATCTTGACGAGGATAGAAGTGACCATGGTTCAATGCAGCAGGTATTTTCAGCCCCTAGACATGTTGTTTAGCAGACGAATTTGTGGTCATAGTAGGTTTGAAAGAGACACAACAGCTTATTTTTCTGAAAAAGAAGACTCGATAGATTCTTGAAGGCCATCACTTGTGAAAAAGAAATACTTACCAGAACTCTCTATCTAAAAATGTTTTGCCTTGTCACAGGGTCAAGAAAACACGGAGCAAGCAAGTTCTTCAGACAGGTGCCACAATCTTTCATTGCCACCGAGTTCAAAGCGTCAAAAGGTAAGTGCCCTTTTCTCCTTATCATATACTTCGAATAACTGCCAAAGAGAAAGTTAAGCTGCAAAGCTATGCCGCACTCCTCCTGCTGGGCAGATTATATACAAAAAAGAAAAAAAGTAGAGGGATGAAGGGTTGGGGCAGGATAGAGTGAGAGTAGGAGCAGATATGGTATGTCATGATTGAGAGGATTTTTATTTTTTAGGTTCAAAATTATGAGGCTGATTGCTGATAATCAATGTCACATGAACTACCTAAGTATACAAACGTTGGTGACCCAAAACTTTGCTAAAGGTTAAAGTCATTTGCCTGATTGTCTTTTGGGGATTGGGAAGGAACTAATATGCCGACTCTTCTTCACTAGAAGTCGGGAAGAATGAAATGTGTTTTTTTGGTCAAATCTGTATGTTAGAAAATTTGGTTTCAGAGTAAATTGACAGGTTCTGGACACAAGCTTAACGCGTGTAATTTTATTAGCCTGTTTGAAATAGATCTGAAAGTAGTATCAGGTTTCTTTCTATTTGACCAAGAAGTGTTAGTTTAAGATATTTCTAACTAGATTAACTGTTATTTTGGATTGCAAAACCTTCTGGATGTAATCCAACTTTGGCTCTACATTAATGTGTACGTAGTAATGATGGGTGGTGAGATGGTGATTTATCGTTAAGGCAAGTGAAGTTTCTCTAGTGAGCAAAGTGGGATAGAACACTCCCTGATTGGAGGGGTTTTTTTAAGAAGGGGGTGGGGGGTTTATCATACTGGGAAAACAGTGTTGATTAATGGTTAACTTGGTAGATCTGAATATTTTTATTATACTAGTGTTTTGTTTGCTTGGTCATTCTATGAATACTTGTTGGGGTTACAATAAACAACATGAACAAAATCTTTTGTTGGTTTGAAATGTGTTTAACTACCTTTAGTGTTACAGGCTGATTAGTTATTTCACATTGCATGTTCACCTGTCCAAAAAATAATATTACTGCTTTATGATGCAGCGGGAATGATTTCAAGGTCCCAGTTCATCCAACGGTTCCAGTCATGATAATGCATCGCAGCCTTCTTTTTGATGTTTCGATCTGTATAACAAGATCTGAGCGCTGCTTTGGCAGCACCGCTGTTGTAGTGAACACTTTCCAGATTCTATAGTATTGCCTTGTTGGTCCTCCATTTAAGTTTTCCTGCATTTTTGGCTCTTCATTCTGGATATCAAGGAAGTATATGATTAAGTGTATCATCATATAGCAAGTCAGAAAGTCCTTGCATGGACAACTAAGTTATAGTTCTCATTTTTAAAGATCTATTATGATATTCTTCAAACAAATGTAGAAGAGGTTGAAGAAGGAACAATGATCCTGAATTCGTGAGGCAACGGAGAGTTGGGGTGGGGGCGGGCGGGCGGGCGCTATTGACAGCTGTGATGATCACCTTTACCCCAGTTATAAACAACAATATTTAAACAAAAACTCATGCTTGTAACAAAGATGGAGACATTTTCTAGTATATCTTTTGTTTCTACTCTATAATTTGTTCAATCAGGCTTCCATATATCATGCGAAATTAAATGTATGCTTGTTTGATGTTTTCCTAAACAGAAAATAGAAGCGCTTATATTTCTTTTTTCCCTTTAGATCTATTTTCTGTATCTTACATGGGATTTATCGGGTATTACTGATTTTTCACGTAGTATAGAACTAAGAGTGTGTTGCATGAAGTTGTCATGAACGAGTAATGAGAGTTGAGAGGTGAGACGTATGTAAAATTCATAGAAAGAAGAGAGACTATTAGAAGCTTTAAGGTCATATAAGAGACTACGGAAAACTGTGGTTAATATTAGTAATGGCGCTAATCATGTTCCTATAATACTCGAAAGGGAAAAGGGTCAAAAATATCCCCCTACTATAGTTTACTGTTTACTTGTGCCACTTGTTATACTTTTTGTCCATTTTTGTCTCTGTCGTTAACAAGGTTTGCAAAATTATCCCTAACACTAACGTCCCTCCATTGTCGCAGCTGACCCCATCAATTTTATCTATTGCAGTTGCCATGTCATCGAACCCACCAAATTAAAACCCTAACATAACCCTAGCTAACATGACCCCCTACTCCTCAACTCTTCACCCTTTCTCTCATCTTCTCTCCCTCACCTCATACCAAAATCGCCGGAAATCATGACATTTCACCGGAAAATTTTCAGCGGGCAGAACTAACCTCCACGATACTGGCTCCCCTCTTCGTCTCCTTTCTCCTTCTTCATGTTTCGTCATTCAAACAACAATCCCGTTCTGCCAAACCAGCAAATGGAACCGGCGAAACTCGCCGAAAAATTTACAAGGCCACCACCACTGACTACCTCTACTCTTTTTCACTCTATTCCCTTTTCTTCTTCATTTTCATCCGGCATGAAAACAGGCGAGATCTACCGATCTTGATTAAAAATGGGAAAAACACCACTGCCTTTCACCTCCTTCATTTTCTTCTACTGATCATTTTCTCTTTCTTCTTTGCAGAATTTTTTTCGAAATTTGATGGATCTCAAAATTTGACGACTCTAACCATTCAAATTTGAAACCAAATCATATGTTCCAAGAGCGTAAATAATAAAAAATTTATAATTTTCTTAAACATTTTACTGCTCGACAAAAGGGGATAGGAGACGAATAAAGAATAACTATACCAGATTATGTATTCGAAAAAATTGAGCCAATTCATAAAAAGATACAGCCAATAAATCGCCCAAAATATAATTTGTAAGATATGAAACAGTAAGGAACCAATTTTTACAGTACATAGATGAATTTTAAGAGTTTTTCATCAGAAGTAGGGAGAAAATAGGTGATAATATAACAAATTTGAACATTGAAAAAAAATCAGCTCAAAAATTCCATTCATTCGATTCTCTAAGAGAATACAGGAACACGTGTTCATTTCAATATGTGCAATTAGTTCAAAATGAGCATATGAAATCGTTGGGAAAAGATAATGCAAAAAAAAAAAAAAAAAAAGCCTTTCAAATTTATTTGAGGATTAAATTACTTTCAATGCTGACATGGAATTTTATTTGGTGGGACTTGCTGACTTGGCTGCTGATATGGACAAAATATTAGAAGGGTCAGATGTCACAGTGGAGGGACGTTAGCGTTAGCGGCAATTTTACAAACTTTGTTAACGATGGGGATAAAAATTGACGAAAAGTATAACGGACAGCACAAGTAAACAATAAACAATAGTAGAGAGATATTTTTGACCCTTTTTCCTACTTGAAATGAGTTATCAAGATAAGGAAAAGAAAGAAAAGAAGACATTGTAATGATCAGATTGGAGCAATGTTACTACAATTTTAGACTACTACATTTATTAGGGGATGTTTTAGATCTAAAGTTATTAATTAGCTATTCCTATTTCTCCAATGACAGATTGCTTCATTTGTTTTTCATTAGTTAAATTTTCTATGTCCATCCATTTGTTGTC
>ML400994.1:21071-71864 GCA_005239525.1 Nicotiana knightiana
AACTCCTCAACTTGGAGTTCCACCTGAAGAAGCAGGGGCTGCGGTAGCTGCCGAATCTTCTACTTGTACATGGACAACTGTATGGATCGATGGACTTACCAACCTTGATCGTTACAAAGGGCGATGCTACCGCATCGAGCGTGTTGTTGGAGAAAAAGATCAATATATTGCTTATGTAGCTTACCCTTTAGAACTTTTTGAAGAAGGTTCGGTTACCAACATGTTTACTTCCATTGTAGGTAATGTATTTGGGTTCAAAACCCTGCGCGCTCTACGTGTGGAAGATTTGTGAATCCCTTCTGCTTATGTTAAAACTTTCCAAGGTCCGCCTCATAAGATCCAAGTTGAGAGAGATAAACTGAACAAGTATGGTCGTCCCCTGTTGGGATGTACTATTAAACCTAAATTGGGGTTATCTGCTAAAAACTACGGTAGAGCTGTTTATGAATGTCTTCGCGGTGGACTTGATTTTACCAAAGATGATGAGAACGTGAACTCACAACCATTTATGCGTTGGAGAGATTGTTTCTTATTTTGTGCCGAAGCAATTTATAAAGCACATGCTGAAACAGGTGAAATCAAAGGGCATTACTTGAATGCTACTGCAGGTACATGCGAAGAAATGATCAAAAGAGCTGTATTTGCTAGAGAATTGGGCGTTCCGATCGTAATGCATGACTACTTAACGGGGGGATTCACCGTAAATACTAGCTCGACTCATTATTGTCGAGATAATGGTCTACTTCTTCACATCTACCGTGCAATGCATGCTGTACAACGGAATCATGGTATCCACTTTCGGGTATAGCAAAAGCGTTACGTATATCTGGTGGAGATCGTATTCACTCTGGTACCGTAGTAGGTAAACTTGAAGGTGAAAGAGACATAACTTTGGGATTTGTTGATTTACTGCGTGATGATTTTGTTGAACAAGATCGAAGTCGCGGTATTTATTTCACTCAAGATTGGGTCTCTTTACCAGGTGTTCTACCCGTGGCTTCAGGAGGTATTCACGTTTGGCATATGCCTGCTCTGACCGAGATCTTTGGGGATGATTCCGTACTACAGTTCGGTGGAGGAACTTTAGGACATCCTTGGGGTAATGCACCAGGTGTCGTAGCTAATCGAGTAGCTCTAGAATCATGTGTACAAGCTCGTAATGAAGGACGTGATCTTGCTCATGAAGGTAATGCAATTATTCGCGAGGCTTGCATATGGAGCCCGAAACTAGCTGCTGGTTGTGAAGTATGGAAAGAGATCGTATTTTAATTTTGCAGTAGTGGACGTTTTGGATAAGTAAAAACAGTAGACATTAGTAGATAAATTAACAGGAAATAAAAAAGATAAGGAGAAAGAACTCAAGTAATTATCCTCTGTTCTCTTAATTGAATTGCAATTAAACTCGGCCCAATCTTTTAATAAAAGAATTGAGCCGAATACAACAAAGATTCTATTGCATATATTTTGACTAAGTATATACTTACATAGATATACAAGATTTATATATATATATATATATCCAAAAAAAAGAGAAGAAGTAGAAGGGGTATTTGCATTTATACCCGTTTTTTGTGTCACGTTTTAACTTGTGCCCGCTTTGCAAAAAAAAAATACAAGTGTACCCGCTTTTTCGCATAACTTCAGCATACGGGGCTGAAGTAGCAAAGACAATCACGCAAAACTTCAGCATTCTAGTAGACGGGCCTGAAGTAGCAAGTGTGTTGAACTAAGTGTGCTGAAGTTTTTGTTTGTAATTGATGAACTTAAGCATAATAGCTAAAGTTTGTTCTCTATTTACTGAAGTTTTTGTTTAACTTGTGCACGTCTTAACGCAAAACTTTTGTTGTAATTGCTAAAGTGTGTTTATTATGAGACAAAAAAAAGAAAAAGGGCTAAATAGTAGTAATAACTAATTACATCCAATAGCCACGAAAGTATATAAAATTTATATATAACATACATACATATATATATATATATATATATATATATATATATATATATAAAAGAGAAGAAATAAAAGTGGAATTTGCATCTATACCCATTTTTTGTGTCACGTTTTAATTTGTGCCCGTTTTGCAAAAAAATTTGCAAGTGTACCCGCTTTTTCGCATAACTTCAGCATACGGGGCTGAAGTAGCAAAGGCAATCACGCAAAACTTCAGCATTCTAGTAGACGGGCCTAAAATAGCAAGTGTGTCGAACCAAGTGTGCTGAAGTTTTTGTTTGTAATTGATGAACTTAAGCATAATAACTAAAGTTTTGTTCTCTATTTGCTGACGTTTTTGTTTAACTTGTGCACGTCTTAACGCAAAGCTTTTGTTTGTAATTGCTGAAGTTTTTATTTTTGTAACTGGCGAACTTCAACTCTGGAGCTGAAGTTTTTGTTTCGTAACAGGCGAACTTCAGCTCTAGAGCTGAAGTAGCTGAAGTTCTATTTGCTGAAGTTTTTGTTTTACTTGTGCACGTTTTAACGCAAAACTTTTGTTTGTAATTGTTGAAGTTTTTATTTTTATAACTGGCGAACCTTAGCTCTACAGCTGAAGTTTTTGTTTTGTAATTGGCGAACTTCAGCTCTAAAGCTGAAGTTTTTGTTTTTGTAACTAGCGAACTTCAGCTCTAGAGCTGAAAATTTTGTTTTGTAACTGGCGAACTTCAGCTCTGATAAACATATTTATGGTAATCATCCCATGAACTGAAGTTCCATAGCAACACCAACAACAGAAGAAGGAAGAAGAAGAAGAAGGAGGAGGAGGAGGAGGAGGAGGAGGAGGAGGAGGAGGAGGAGGAGGAGGATAAATGGGGCTGAAGTTATTTAAAAAATGGTACAAGTTAAAAGTTTAAAAAAAAATGGATATAGTTTAAATGGGGACAACCAAATAGGGTGTCCCGTGCAATTTTTACGAAGTAGAAATGGGGTTTGGGCTAGGATTATTAAGTTGGGCTCATTGACAGGCCCAAAATCAATATGACGGGCTAAGTGAATGTCATGGCTAGGGTATCAGTAGTATAAACTATAAAGCCTTTAGTAGCTCACATTTCAATCCAATCTCCGCCTAGGGTTTTTGCTGCCGAGCCACTCCCCTCGTTCCAGTTAAGCTTTCAGCTCTTTCAACTCCACAGCCATGGCCGAACAGGTACTTCTCTCTCACAATCACTCTCTATAAAGAAGTTCGTTAGATAATCAATATATTACCCAGAAATCTGAGCGGTTTGCTATTTTTGTATTGTTGCAGACGGAGAAGGCGTTCTTGAAGCAGCCAGGTGTTTTTCTTAGGTGAGATTCAGGCTGATAAATCTTCGTTTTCTGTTTTAGAAAACTTTAAGACTAAGGTTTGTCTTATCTGTGTGATTATGCAGCTCGAAGAAGACAGGGAAGGGGAAGAGACCAGGGAAGGGAGGTAACCGCTACTTCAAGAGCATTGGTCTAGGGTTCAAGACTCCTCGTGAGGCTACTGAAGGTCCGTATACTTTTTATTTCGTTTAATCTCAGATCTAATTCCTTGTTATGTGAACAAGTACAAAATTAAGTAGCTGATCTTAAAGTTGCTATGCAAATTGGAGGTGTCCATTTTCGGTTACAGAATCCGTTTGGCTTTATTTTTTAATATGGAAATGCTTCTGATGCATCTTTCGTTTTCTTGTTCTTAAAATGTCCCCAGTTACTTGCAATGTAGTTGGGATGTTGTGATCTGTATTTTCAGAAATGATATTTATTACTAATGGCTTCTCATCTAAGGGTATAGTGCAATAGATGATGCAATGTGAGGAGGTGGAAAGATGGGTTCTGGTGAATGAGTGAAATTTAGTGCACAAGTAGGAATATTATCCTGTGTAATGAAAATTTCGAGGGACTGTATGTTAAGGTGCTTATTGCTTGTAATCGGGAAAAGTTAGTTTTGTCTTTGTATATTGTTGGCTTAATGGTTCTTCTGGCCTTGATAATCTATTTGCAAATTTATTATAAAGTAACCAGTAGGATAATATTAGCTAATTTGCCTATATCAAGAGGGGCTTGGTTCACAGTCCAAAAAAGATCTTGTATTTTACATGGTTCTCTGAGGGTGTGAGCAATGACTTTAAACCCAGCTATCCTTGTGAAAGTCATCAATGAAAATTGCTGCTTCCATTGCATCACTGTACATTCCTTCAATGATTATGTGGATATCTTACCTTAATATCCATTTATGTTCGTAAAGTAAGGAAAAGTGAAGTTATTTCCACGTTTTTAGGCTAGTTATTTGCTTTGTTTTCTGCTACAACATCAACATATTGTGATGCTGGTCTATTACTGAGCGCCGTTACAGCTTCAGTTAGTAAATTTGCTTTTAGTCAATTCTGGATCCTCCCTTTTTTACATGGAAAAGTTCTTAGGAGCTCTTATGCAGAGTATGAGAGGGATAGCTGCAATCAAAAGAATAACATCCTTCCAATTCCAATTTTTTGTTTCTGTTGGACTTATGCAAGTTTATGATTTTATGATTGGATGGAGCAGCAGACTTGTGATTTTATACCTGGTTATTGATTTTGCTTGACCTTCTGATTTGATCTAATTTAGTTGTTGCATCTCTTGTATTTTAGGTACGTACATTGACAAGAAATGTCCATTTACTGGAAATGTTTCAATCAGAGGTCGTATCCTTGCTGGTACATGCCATAGTGCCAAGATGAACAGAACCATCATTGTTCGTCGGAACTACCTGCATTACGTCAAGAAGTACCAGAGGCAAGTCCATGTCACTTCTAAGTTAATGGCTGCTCAACTTGTTTTATGTATTTTAATTTAACATGAAATACTATACAGATATGAGAAGAGGCATTCAAATATCCCAGCTCACATATCACCTTGCTTCCGTGTGAAAGAGGGAGATCATGTTATCATTGGACAGTGCAGGTCAAGACATAGTTGCCTTTTCCTTTAGACATTGTACTGTTTCAACTTTTTATCTGCTATTCCTAATTATATATTTCAACTTTATAGGCCTTTGTCCAAGACTGTGAGGTTTAATGTGTTAAAGGTGATTCCAGCTGGTTCTGCTGGTGGTGGCAAGAAAGCATTTACAGGAATATGAGCAGGTGTTTCTTGAGTTTATTGTCACTTCTAGAGTATGAAAGTAATTATGTTTAAGACTGAGAAGAGGAGTGACTTTAAGACTTCTCTACTAAAAGCTGTTTGCGTTTGCCTTTAAAGGCTTAAATTTTGTATGGATACTTGCTACTTATCATTAGTATAAGGAGTTCAGATTTCCCGTTTTCTTGTTACCATTCTTATTTCCAATCAAATGTTCTTCCTGATTGCCCCACGAACGAAATGTCTTTTTGTTGAGATCTTTAGGTACTACTGTTAGGAGGTTATCCCCTTTTTGCGCGTCTCTGTGGTTGTTGCTATACTCTGCTGTGGTTATTGTATGAGCGACTCCGTGGCTTTTGTGCCATATAGTAACTTGGGAAAATTGATATTGAGCCAACCAGTTGATCCAATAACTAGGCGTCTATAATCTATTCATCTGGCTTGATTTCCCACTTTTGCTCACTTGACAGTTGACCCTTAGCAGTTGCTAGGGGTGTTGTAGGCTAGCTGGAAAAAACATGCAAATCTAACGCGCACTCAGATGGAAATTGATTTGTACCGATTTGGTATTAAATTTAAAAGCCGGCAATGTATTCTTTGCTTGATATTGCCTCAAATTTTGAACTAAAGTTTACCAAACTAGCTATGTTAACATCTTTTTGAAATTCTTCAAGTATTATCATGCATTTTTATAGTTTCTGTTCAATGTGACTTTAGGTATAAGTTCGAAGAAATTACTATAATTTGTTTGGACCAAGGATGCTATTTGCCCCAGACCATTGTTCAAACAAGCGAGGACTTAGATGAAATATTGGTGAAAATGTAAATACTCTCTGGACATAAAGTGAAGAGATTAGTAGTGATTGTTTACATTTTTTAATATGATTTGAGAATATTTTTCATAATAATGAAATCAAGTCGACGAGTTTATACTCTTTCTGTTAGTAAGCATGTAAGACTTGCGCATAATTTTACCTCAACTAATCTTTTCAGTATCCATGAACTCAAATAAATTTTCCTTTCTAGTACAAGTTGTTGAACCGTGAGCTGAACGAAACCAATTAAATAACCGCAAGAGGAGATGAACGTCGAAATATGTAAATTATTTTGTAAATTTAGCAAATAACGTAATTGGTTGCGCGCGCGCTCTCTCTCTTAACCCCCCCGCCCCTCCCAAAAAAAAAAGAGGAACAAAAAAAAAATACTTAACTTAATCCACGTATATTCCTACATCAAAGCTCATAGAACAGTGGACCATCAGACATGGACACTGTTAATGTAACGCATAAATTCTCCTATACCTCTAGGTCCCAAAATCAAAAACCATAAATAGAAGTGCAATCGACTCATTAACATGGCGTCCGAGCCAGTTGGGGCGCACTTGGGTATTCCATTAGTATTTATAACTTTCCATAAGCACAAATATTGGATAATTCTATTCATCAAAGTATAAGAAGGGAGAAAAATTACCTAGTATTATTTGCCTCCCTTTGAATTTGAACATAAAACCTCATGGTTCTACGTCAATTTCATTGATTACTAAGCCATGGCCTTGGGTACTCAATTTGTTTCAATTCTACCAATTTGACTATCGGTATGAAAAGAACTTTAGTTGTACATATTGCTTTTAGGGTGTGTTTGGTATTTCCAGAAAATATTTTTCTATTTCCCATGTTTGGTTGGCTTAAATATTTTGGAAAATATTTTTTTTATCAACTCATTTTCCTCTATCAAGAGAAGAGAAAACATTTTCCAAAACACTTTTTAAACTTTCCCCACCCTGTTCCTCATCCTTACCAACCCCCACGAACCCGCCCCCACACCCTCACCCCACCCTAAATAAAGATATTATTAATAGTACTTTTTTTTTATGTTATAGATATATATATTTTTTTCATTTTAACAAAAAAAGTATTTTATTTTCATGATGTAGAAAAAATATTTTCTTTTATTCAACAAAATGAGTAATTTCCTGTCATGTTATAGAAAATATACTTTCTTTTTCAGCAAAATAAAGTATTTTCTTTTTAGTTATCAAATTCAAATTAACTTTGTTCTTGTGTCAAAAAAGTAAAGTAGCACATTAGTTCCTTCGATTTTGTGTGAATTTGAAAAAAAATAATTAAACACACCCTTATATTTGTCTAATTTTGATGGATATGATTACCCGATACTTATGCAAATAGAAAGTCACAAATATTCCATAAAATAACTAAAGTTCGCATTAGCTTGCTGGAAACTACTGTTATTTAATTATTTATAATTTAAAAAGAAAAGGAATTCTAGCTACAGTACACTTTCAGAAAAGATAAGCTCTACTGACCAATTATTGGACCATTATCAACAACTGATGGCTTGGTCCAGTATCATCGGGACTTTTGTATCCGTACTCACTTTTTGTGTTATGTTTTAATTTATATTCACTTTGTAATAAAAATTACATCTGTACTTGCTTTTGCGCATAACTTCAGCATACAGGCCTGAAGTAGCAAAGACAATCACGCAAAACTTCAGCATTCTAGTAGACGGGCTTGAAGTAGCTTGCGAAGTTTGTGTCTTTGTAACTGGGGAACTAACTTCAGCTCTAGAGCTGAAGTTTTTGTCTTTGTAATTAGGGAACTTCAGCTATAGTAAATGGGGAACTTCAGCTCTAGAGCTGAAATTTTTGTCTTTGTAACTGGGGAAACTTCAGCTCTTTTGTCTTTGTAACTAGGAAACTTCAACCCCGTATGCTGAAGTTTTTGTCTTTATAACTTGGCAACTTCAGTCCTAGAGTTGAAGTTTGTAACTGGAAAACTTTATCTTTGTAACTGGGGAACTTCAGCCCCGTATGCTGAAGTTTTCGTCTTTATAACTTGGCAACTTCAGTCCTAGAGTTGAAGTTTGTAACTGGAAAACTTTATCTTTGTAACTGGGGAACTTCAGCCCCGTATGCTGAAGTTTTATCTTTATAATTGACGAACTTCAACTTAACTGCTGACTTCAGCTCAGCGAGGGAAATAGAGTTGAAGTTATTTAAAAAGTGGATATAAGTTAAAATTTTTTTAAAAAATGAATATAAATTAAATGAGGACGACCAAATAAAGTGCCCCGAACAATTTTTACAGTATCACCCACATAAGCCCAACACAAAGTTTTGGTAGGGCCCAGACTGGGGCCCATTCAAGCTATGGCAGGTGCTGACTCATCAGTTTCAGTCTTCAGTCTTCTCCCAATAATAATGAATACGTCACGTGACCCAACTGAACCAAGTAGGTCCCACCCCCATTACACTTTTTCCCGCCAACTGTTACCTCACAAGGGTTCAGTCACTTGACTCCCCGTGCACTTTTTTTCCCAACAGCTGGAAACCCAATCAACGGTTCAGGGCCCATTAAAACCTCAATCCGACGGCCTATATTCGCCCAATCCATTTTCCAATCGTATTATCAGTGCTTAATGTTATTGTCACTACCCTCCTCTCTTGAAATTCCCCCATCATTAGTGCCCTTTCTTTATTACACAGATAATACTACTATTTCTGCGTTGTGCATTTTTAATATTTTCTACACATTTACTCGGTTGAATTTGATTTTTTTTTTAATTACTGAGAAGTGTGGTTTTTTATTTGGATTTGGTTTTGATTAGAACAGGGGTTTAATTTGTTGAACTATTTTTTTTTTATGAGAAGTCTTTGATGGAGAAAGGATAGGGTTTTAAAAGGTTAAAGAGATGGATAATTGTTGGCAGAGGAAATGTGGGTCAATGTGGCAGTCAACGTCTCCACCACTTGTTTCTTCATCACTCCCGGATTCCCATTCTCAGGTTTTTCTTTTTTCTTTTTTGGTTGATAATTATAATTTCTTTGCGTTTTTCTTGCTTGCATGTTCATTTTAGCTTATTCTGTGAAATGCATGTACTTTTGGTGGAAAATGTGGTGAACTTGATGGGTTAATTAGCTTTTTCTAATTTGTATTAATTGTTCATAAATCTTGCCATTTCCAGTAAAATGTATGTACCTAGACGAGTAGAGTACATAGGGGGTGTAGTCCAGATTGAGCAAATTAGATTTTATGGTGCAAATCTTTGGAAGATATGAAGAAAGCCTTCCTTTAATTACCAAAAGTAAAAAAGCCCTCGTTTTTACTCCTCGAATTACATGATGAGTTTGGAAAAAAGACCTTGCAACAAATCTAGCATTTTTGTCTAGATTTGACATGAGCATTGAGAGATATCTACATCTTTTAGAGTTAATAGGAAACAAGTGTGTGCCACATATTACGTTTTCATTTTATTGAAATAGAAAATGGAAAGAATTGTATTGCTATTGCATCAAAGGAAGAGTGTCTTTGGATGAGTTAAAGCCGACTGGAGGTTGTAAATTGTATTTCGTTTAGTATCTTCATGTTTATGATTAGACACTAGGTTTGTCGTTTGGGTCACTGATTCTTACGTAGTTAAATAGCTGGCACCTCTTTTGCATCATAATGAAGTGGCTTTTCTAAGTGGAGAAACTAGACTGAGAAAAGTTTTCTATGGAAAATGAATGTTCCGAAAACTACAGAAAGCATTGGGAATATATTTGTGTAATGTAGGTTAATCAGATGAAATTCTTCAGAGGCTTATTTTGTTTTTTTGATCAGTGAAAGCAAACTATGCTATGAATGATGCTCAGATAGTGAATGTCACTAAAGGGTTTCTTTCCGCGTGCTGTAATTAGATGTCGTGTGAGCCACTGTTTTGTAGCAAAAAATTTCCATCAGCTGTAGGTGCACAAAATATACATGCCTATCAAACATTGTCTTTCCTTGTTGTTTGACGCTTTCCCTTTCCAAGTGGCTTCTATCTGTGTTATATTGGACAATTGTTACCATAATTTTTTTTTTGCTGGATCTTGTAGATTCTTCTCATTTTTCTTTATTTAATTTGTCCTTCTCACTGCCTACTCCCTACTGTAGTTTCCTAATGCAGGTCAAATTTTTTACTCGAGCATTCCTCAAGATTCAGTGTCACTGGGAAATGGAATAGTACAGAAGTCTACTCCTCCGTGGACTTCAAATTCAATTGTGGATAACTCTAGTCCCGCTGAGTTCAGTGGTTCATTCATATCTTTTCTTTCTGGTCCACTGCCTTCTTTACAAGGGGAGTTTCAGCAATCATCAAATTTAAAATCAGTCTTCATGCTGAATGAAAAGCCCATAAATCTTAGCAGTGCCAATGGATCTGCTTCTACGAATGGACCAGTGCTTGTACCTGCTGTTGAGTTGTCACAATATTTTAGCAGCCACAAGTTAAAAGCTGGAGATACTCTTAAATCAACTGCTGTAATAAACCATCCAAGACATGAAATTGCTAAGCCAACTGCTCCATCCCATTATGTTGGCAATGAGAAACTAAAGCATTTTTCTTTTCCAAGAGGGGCTTCCGATGCAGAATCAATCCCAAATAGTGCCATGAAGTTTAATGAGATACCTGATATTCTGACATCTAGAAAGATTTTTCTGGAAACAGGATCTTCTGGGCAGTTGTCTCCAGCTCTGAGCAGCTATCCCCGTGTGTTCTGTTTGGGCTTAAGTGAGTAACCCGCTAGTTAGTTTGACTTTTCATCAATACTATGTTTATATGTTCTAATTAGTATTTTGGTCTTTGAATGCAGGTGGATACCTGGTTCTCAGGAATACTGGTCTTCTTGGAGTTATTTGCTTGTGCCATGGTTCACATATGTCTGTTTCTAGGTTCTGTGAGGTAGTTATTTCTGAAATCTCCTTTTTTCTTTTTTGCTTAAGCAGTCTTTGGAAGGAAAGGAACTTCTGTTGGAGTACTTGATATTTGCATATCTTTCTTTTGTTTATTACTTATGTTAAAGATTTTTTTTATAACTGTTTGAAGTTTTATCTTTTGTGCAGCATTCTGGTTTATCTGATGTTAATCCTGGGAATGCTGTTCGTATGGACAGTGGTGTAACCATAGCTCATTGGCGGAAGGTCTTCTTCCAAGAACTAGGGGTAAGGAATATGTGAGGTATCTAACATCTATTTCTTCTATGCCTCAAAATCTGTGCTATTATTTATTTTTGGTAGCTACATTCTTTGAAATGTTTTTGTATTTGTGTAATCAATTTAGGTTATGTTCATGATATAACTGTGGGAGGGGGTCCATTTCAATGTTACCTGGTGTGTAGATCAATTTTGTGGTTCATGGAATGGTCAGGATTTTGCGTTCGCTATTTAATGGGAAACATAGTCTGCTGGGGTTGTCATCTTTTGATCATATCTTCAATTGCGTTAGAAACCTTGATAGAAACTTTTCTAAGGAGATCTAGGAACTAATTGGCATTGCGGCTGATTGATTGATTGAAGGAGAATTTGGAAACAGAAAGTTGCTGCATAGTTGTGAAGGAGAAGGATAATAATTTGGATCACTATATTTAGCATTCCAAATTGCTTTCTTATCATCTCTGGGGAGGTGGAAGGGCAATTTGCAATTCATTAGAATCACTTTATATGGTGACCTTGGTACAGTCAACTTAGAAAACCTTCCACTTATTTCTTTGCTTGATTATATGCTGTCCACTTAAATTATATGTTAGTAGCTATCTATATATTTTGATGAAAAAAGCTACAAGAATATGTTTTTATGAACTACTAGATTTCAGATCCTGATAAAACGTTTTCTGCCTGCTATGATGGTCTGACTATGGTGCACCTTCTTTTGAAAGCTTATATGGCATTATAGTTTTAGCATACATGCGCGGCACAGATGCAAGCTAGACCACTATGTCTAGGGTTGCATGCACTAAATTGTTTGACTTTTTTCTGTTTAGTTTATTTACAGCAGACTTTAAGAACCTAGCTTTTCTATTTTATTATGTCAATTGATTTAAAGTACTTGTTAATGGCATCCTTTGGAAGCACAATAGCCTTGAATGGTGATCTTTCTATCCTAATTTAGATTAGGGCTCCTGACGATCATGGTGGATGGGACTGGCCTGAAGTATTTCCAGTGAGTACTGGTTTGAGAGAGTTTTATCCATCTCTTCCCAATTTATCTCCAAATGCTGAGCAGTCTCGTGCATTTGGAGCTTCAAGTGGAGCTGGACAGTCATGGAACAATATGTTTATTTCAAAGAACCCTCAGCGTCCGACATTGTCAAACTTAGATGGGATACGAGACCCACAGAATGGTTCTTCATTCATTTCAGCTTATATTGGTTCAAACTGTAAGGACACAAGTACCTTCAACTCTCTTCCAGATCTCAAATTTTCAAAAACTCTTGGTATCAACAGTTCACTGATGCAAATGGATGGGAGTAGTATCTCCTCAAGTATTGAGTTGAGACTTGGGCATCCATCCCAGCAAAGCAAAAAGTTTGGAACTTCAGCTCAACAATCTTTTGAGTATCATCCCACTGTCAAACCAATGGAGTATCAACAATCATTGTTTCCAGAGACCCTTATGCATAAAGGTCTGTTTTTATTTGTGAATTTATTCTCTAGTTCTTGATATCCCTTTAAGTTTATACCTGTCAGTGTCATGCAGCAGTTGAATCACGTCCAGTGGAAGAAAGCAGGTCAAATTTTCATATGTTGAATTTGAGTCCAAGAAGTGGAAAGGGCCAGCTGGACCTTGTCAACTCTGCCTATGGACTCCACAATGCAACAGGTGAATCCAGAACGAGAGATTCGGTATTTCCTATGCTTCAAGCATGCTTCAAGGGTCCTTCAGAAGGAATGCTGTACTCTGAAGCTGCCAAAAATATGGTTAATATAAGTCATATTCCACCTGGAGAACCTCAGTGTAAATCCCTTACTCTAAAGTGTGACCAAACTGATTTTCATTGTGCTAGAGGTAATATGACTAATAAGGAATTTAAAGTTGACACTTCATGTGCTCTTGGACATGGAAACAGTGATAAAGGTGTGACCAACAATATTGCTAATTTACATGGTGCCACTGAATTAAACTTTGGACTCTACTCCAAGTATTATGAAAATAAAACGACTGTTAAGAGAGTTGTAGAAGGGATTGGTCATAGCAATTGCTTGGCCTTACATGAGAAGAACCTTTACTCGTGCAAGCCCTATGGCATGATGATGGATATGCCTGATGCTCAGAACACCCTTAATTTGTATGGGAAGACATCCTTAAGTTTCCATAATGGAACCTTTGATAATGGTAGTATCAGATCTGTCTGTAAATCAATGGACTCTAGAGCAGCTCCACCATCTCAGGCAGTCACGTTGGGGTTTCCATTATCAAGTTCAATTCTAATTGGAAATCGAACTCTACAATCATCTAGCAAAGAGAGCTTGAATGGAAGGCCGATTGAACTCACAGAGAATCCAAGAATGCAAAACTTGCATCAGGGGTTGGAATTTCCTACTCCGTTGCCTGTCAGTTCCTCTACCACAGCCACCAAAGAGCATGTGCTATGCAGGAATCCCTTTGGCGAAGTGCCAACATCCATAAACCAGTTATATGAACCCAATGTCACAAATACGCCACTTGCGTCTAAGACTGCAGCAGTATCTGCCTTCCCTGGGGTTAGTGATTACATGGGAAAACATAGTCAACTGATAGCTCCTAATACTGGTAACGCACTGCTGTTTCTGTTTCAGTTATTCTTTATATCTTGTTTGATTTGTTATTGTAATGAAGAGGAAGTTTATGTCCGTACAGATCTGCTTGAAGGTTGCAATTTTTCAGCTCTCTCACATGGAGGATCTCTGCATGCTCGAGACAAAGAATTGCACTGTCAGCTTTCCACTGATTATACTGCAGTTCACTGGCCTTACCTTAGGTAACTCCCTTGAAACGTTTTCTGTAACCTTGCTTTTCCATGGTTTGTAATCAATTCTGTCTGTTAGTGTTGATGTTAGGTTATAACTTTGCTCTTGGCCTGAGTCACCCTGGAAGATATTTAATTTTTTGTATACAGAGATTCAGTATGTACTACTCCCTCTCTCCCAAATAACTTCCTTTTCCTTTTGGGTTGTCCCCAGATTATAACTTAAGTAAATATGAAGGTGTTTCAATACTTCTTCCAATAATATTGAACAGAAAAAATACTATGGGACCACTTGGATTTTTAGGAAAGTTTCTAACTTTTCATAAATAACATTGTCTCTAGTATCCACCTCTTTACTGCAATACTCTGATGTCATCTTAATAAGCATGTTTAAACCAATAAGGTCACCTAAGTTGGGTAAAGGTAGTATAGAGTATTTTCTGAAGTAGTTCCAGATATACTAATTTGTCTTAATGCAGTATCAGGTTATTTCCTTTTAAAAGATGATGAAGGTAAGATGCAAAAAGCATCCAAGGGTTTGGTCTAGTGGTCAATGAAGTGAGGTGCAAACCTTGGAGACTAGGGTTCAAATTCCAACAAAGACAAAAAACACTAGGTGATTTCTCCCCATCCACCTAAGCCTTGGTTGACAAAGTCACCTCGTACCTGTGTTGGTGGGAGGTGCACTCAAAATGCAAAATGTTGTTTTCCCAAATAGTTTGTTGGTAATGTATCTTTAAAATTGTGGACAAGGGTAATTGACTAGTGTTTAGATTTCAAAAAATTAAAATTCTTGACTAGGGTGTATTACTTTAACTTTGGAAAGCATGTCAAAAGAATCTTGAAGTTAATGAAGTTTGAGGACTACAAGTAATAAATATGGATCTTCCTTTCTCTATCTCGAGAGGTCATGATATTCCAACCAGTGTAGATGATTGGAAATCTTTGTTGAGAACCAGCAAGCAAAATGCTATCAGGTGGCACCAAATTCATTTATGTCAAAAAATAAAAAAAAGAATTGATATGGGCCATCTGGGAGCACATTAGTTACATTCTCCAAAATGAAATCTAAAAGAATATGATTATCTAACCAAAAATCATAAAGCAATGATATTACTTGTCCAAAAAAAAGTCATTAAGCACTGGGATCTTATGTGAACTTTATATAAATCAACAACCAGCACGTGTAATCCAACTCTGGAGTTTACATGTAAACTATAATGTGGACATATGAATGTGATAATAAACTTGCTAAAATTTAGCTCTGATACTCTTTGAATTATGTAAACTAACTCGTCTTAAAAATCGTAATGTCGGAGAGGAGACTTTGATTAATCTTATTTGGTCTATAGCATGCCCTCTTCTACTTATGTGTGACCTTGACCTTTTTCTTTTCGGGCCAAGTAGATGGGAATACTCTAGTTGATGCACTACAATGGAACTTGAATGGTAGAACTCTATCTGTTCTTAAATCATATGAAAGAACTTGAGCAGTTCCAATACAAAACCTTAAGGTTGTAACAGCCCAACCCGCTAGTGATATTGTCGCTCTGGGCCTGGGCTCTCACGAGTTTAAAACGCGTCACTAGGGTATAAGGCTTGTTAACTTATATACCCAACATCCCTCTTATGTTTTGCCGATGTGGAACTCTGTCTAAAGTATGAGGTGTTACATACACCCCTCTTATGGTCTCAGCGTCCTCGTTGAGGTTTGCCCCACTGCATGGAATTTGCCTAGACTCAACACTGAGGTTTGCCCCGCCTACCGGGATTTGCCTAAACTCAGTTGAACTCTGACCTACCATCGGTAAGGCTGACACAAGAGTGGCTCTGATACCATCTGTAACAGCCTAGCCCGCTAGTGATATTGTCCGCTCTGAGCCTGGGCCCTCACGGATTTAAAACGCGTCACTAGGGTCTAAGGCTTGTTAACTTATATACCCAACATCTCTCTTGTGTTTTGCCGATGTGAGACTCTGTCTAAAGTCTGGGGTGTTACAAAGGTAGTGGTTGGAGTGATGCAAATTATTTATGAACCCGTTTTCTATTGGAAATCTTTTTACTTTTACTTCAAAATAGAAGGAGGATCCTTGAATGGCGCAATCTAGTTTTATGGAAGGAAAGGAATGCCAGATGCTTCGAAGGGAAGGTTGATAGCATACAAGAGCTTAAATAACAATGTGCATGGCTTTTGGCTTTTTTGTGTAATCTACCGGATGTATAGGATGGCGATGATAGCATGGTAGATATAATTGAATCTTTACAAGGATAGGACTTCCACATTATGAATCATTCTTTTTGGTTTTGTTGTTGCTCCCAAACGCACACACAAGTATACGTGTTCGTATTGCTCGTAGCCTTCTCCCGAAGTACTACTCGCCTATTCAAGCTAACCTAACGCCTATATTAGGATTAACAAGAACTCATTAATAATTCCGTATAATAACCAAGCAAGGCGATTAGGTATATTCCTATCCTAATCGCAAATCCGTTCCCGATGTTTGTGTTCAAGATCTTGCTCTATTCAATCTAATTTGCAATCTAAAATTTACTCTCCCAAGTTCAATCCTAGATACGTAGTTAGTATTCAATTGGTGATCAAACAATCAAATAATTAAGCGCAAGATTGAATAAATAAACCAATAATGATAATATAATAATAACAATTCAAGCTTCAAACTACAACGTTCATATAGCACCCAAAACTCTAGAACTAATAAACTAGGAGATTAAAGGAAGGGAAGAGAAGAAAAAACTAGTTAGAAGCCTCCTCCAAGCGTGGTGTGTGTTCCTTCCGTGAATTCTCCTTCAAAATATGTTAGATCCCCTCCAATTAGGTTTAAAAGGCCTTTTATACGAGTTGGGACCGTGTAGGATCGAAATAACCTTGTCCCGAATGAAATAGGAGAATCCCGCTACAGAGGGTCCAGACCAGCGCCTTGCGCTTGGGCTGGCGCTGGATCCAGTACGCTTTCTACCAAACTTTTACATTCATCTCATTTCAATTTGCTGCTTTTTGTCATCCACGTTAACCCTTCACGATTCTTTGTCCATATTATGCAAGCTTGATGCCTTCCACACTTCCATTGCCAACACTAGGATCATCGGTGATGTTATTTTTTCCCACCTAATTGACTAAACTCTTAGGAATCTTCTTCCTTTTCCAGTTTTTCTTCAATTTTGTATAAAAAATCATTTTTAATTGCTCCTAACAATGACATGAACACCCGTTTAATATAAACTCAATAATCAAGCAAAGTTGGACATATACAATATAAAATACAATTAAGGAACGGTAAAAACACAGAGTAAATAATATCTAAACATATGAAATATGCCTAATATCATTTGTACAGAGGGTTTCTGATATTTATAGTGTGTTAGCACCATCTTGTTGCCAAGCTGTTTCTCTTTTATATACAACTTACTTTTCAAAGAAAATGATGCAATCTAGAGAGAGGACCATATAATATATCCTTCAAGTTATTTGAGAACCATATACACGGGAAAGCTTATTGGCAAATAAAAATGGGTTTTGAGTCACTTAGGAAACAAAAATGGGGAAGGACTACTGTTGGATTCCTAGGTTTGGGGAGGGGGGGGGGAGAGGGTTCGGAAAATTGAGTTTACTGTATCAAATAAAAGTTATTTTGAGAACTATAACTGTAACAATGAGAATCCGTATCTGTCCTTCTTTCAATGCTCATGTCTGTTTTCATGCATTTGAGTTGATCTTATCCGTATGTTCATCCTTCAAATTTTCGTGCTGATTGATTTCTTGATTTTACACGAGCTTAGACATGGAGATTCTGAAAGCAATAATACTCCATCAGCTGAGCAAGCAAAATGCTTTCAGGCGGTACCAAATTCGTTTATGTCTTACCGCTGTAGCTGTGCTCTTCAGCCAGACACTTCCCTTGAAAAACTTTGTTTCATTGGTGAACCTCCGCATACCACTCGGATAGAACAGAGAGGAATTTCTGGCTGCATTAAGAATAATTTATTTGCTTGTAAGTTGAATGACAGTCAGAAATTTCCCTTGGAGAATGTGGCCTCTTTGGAACAAAATAGTAATTTAATGGGGCATAAGATAAACAAAATGGAGTGTCACTCTTCTCAATGGAGAGATGTTCCCAAAAAGGTGACAGGAGCAGTTAGTCTGACATGTAAGGAACAGACAACAAGTTTCCTGAACGTGAATGAAAAAATGAGGGGACACAGTGCAGATATTGGTGGAAAAATACCCAATTGTGATGTAGCTTTTCAAAATGTTGAATGTCCAAAGGAGCCAGAAATGTCCAATGTTTCATCTGGAGGATCTACACCTGTTGTTACTGAGGTATCTGCTGTGATTCATGACAAATATTTCTCTACTGCTGATGGTCAAAATACTGTGGCAAGTAATGCTGTGGTAGATGAAGGATCAGAAATCGACAGATGCTGGTCATCTAATGATGTGCAGTGCAGTGAACAAAGTGCAGAGTTTTTTGGTGTTCCTTGCGAATTCAACCCCATAGATGCAGGGCCATCCAAAAGGTTTGCTGATAATTCTTCTCGTAGTCTGATTGACGAACTTAGACTAAGAGACTCCTTAAGATTGAACAAAATGCAGAACCATTCTAGTTTCAGCATTCAGGAAAAGAGCCATAGTATTCAGAAAGTGGCTGATATATCCAATAAAGTGATTAGAAAAAGAACCAAGTGGAGAAAGTTGGATACAACATTTCCTGCCGTCTACGCTGCTTGTGGCTATCCAGAGGGCACTTGTGGTGCTGGGCTACAATGTCATTTGTGCAAAGGTGCCCTCCCATCTGATGATGGCAGTGCAGAGGAATGTGCATATTCCATAGAACCAAGTTTCAGAGAGAGGAGGTTCAGAATGCGTTCATTGAATACTCTTTCTTGCAATAGCAAAGTTAAATGCCATGAAGCAAAAACTATTGGTACTCAGTCAGATCTTTTGAAGGTTGGCGATGATGATACCTTTGTAACTTGTGAATTACCAAGAAGAAAGAGGCCGAAGTTGGATACTGCAACACCTGTTAGGCAGATAGACGAGAAAGTTAATCTAGGTGATGAAGCAGTAGCTAAGTGCAGTTTGGTAGATACCTCTATGTCTTCTGAGATGCATGAGAAGGTTTCCAGAAGGGAAGTAAGACCTATAGTGTGTGGGAAATATGGTGTAATTTCTAACGGGAATCCATCAAAACCAGTTAAATTTGTTTCTCTGAGAGAAATTTGTGATTCATTGGCAAAGTGTAGCTTCTCTGGAAACGACACAGCGAAAGTGACTTCTGTAAAATTCAGGAAGGCAAGTGCAAAAGGAAAACATCAATGCATGAACAAATCTTGGAATCTCAAGAAAGTTGGGAGCTGCAATGCTCATCATGTTGTAACTGCCAAAAAATCTAAAAGTCATCTCTTGACATCTAGTGAATTGGATCATTGCCATGGAGGTGAACTGGGGGCTGGCTTATTCTACTCTCTAGAGAAGAGAAGGTATGATTGCCTTGTAAAAACTGGTAATTTTGCAGATGATTCTCTGCCAACTCAACAGAAGCCAAAGTCCAAGGAGATTCACATACGAGGCCTTTATGAGTCGAAACTTGAAGGTATGATTTTCGGAACCAGGTTAAATGCTCAAGGGACATATATCTAACAAAAATCTGGTTGGTACTGTAGGCATTCATCCAGGAGAAGGAGGTTCTACTTGTGCTCGAACTGAGGTTTGTTGTTTCTTAATAATAGTTTAGATGTACTGAACTCCTGAATTAAAGATTTTCTAAGACTTGTTCTACCTTTAGGGGTACAAGGGTCGCAAAAAGGAAGGAGTGCGGTATAATTTTCCTCAGTATTCTGAGTCTGGTAGTGGATGCCTCGTTGCTCAGGAGCAGCTAAATGCCTGGATTCACATAACTGGGCAAAAGCGATCTAGAAAAGAGGTTTCAAGGCTTCCACCTAAAGATGCTGAATATGATTATCGGGTATGTCTGAGTAACAGTTGGTTGCTTGACGAAGCACATTGTGCTGAATTGTTAAACCCTATAGTGGTCCAACTGATAAGTCAAGTGTGTAGCTTTTAAGTTCTTGTGCGCTTTGAATTCAGTTGCTGATGTTCTTACTTTTTTGTTACACTTAATGTTTCCAGAAGGAATATGCTCGCTATAAACACTCCAAGGGGTGGAAGAGTTTGGTTGTATACAAATCAGGCATTCACGCACTTGGTCTTTACACATCTAGGTTTATTTCACAAGGCGAAATGGTCTCATCTGCTCCACACTCTTCCTCTGAATTTATATGTTTCTCATCAGCAAATTTAACTTTCTTTTTTTACCTCTAGGTTGTTGAATATGTGGGTGAGATAGTGGGGCTCCGTGTGGCTGACAAAAGAGAAATAGATTACCTGTCAGGAAAGAAACTGCAGTATAAGAGTGCTTGTTATTTCTTTAGGATTGATCAAGAGCATATAGTCGATGCAACCCAAAAGGGAGGGATCGCTCGATTCGTGAACCATTCATGCATGGTAAGTGTCTTCCGCAGCAATGTTGTCCTGTTGCTCTCCTGTCCAATTATGTTACAGTGCCAACTCTTTCGCAAACCAATTTTGATTATCATTTCTTCACTCTGCTTTAATCTTCTCATGTAATTTATGCTTTCTTTCAAGAGAAAGAAATAAAAGATTGATGTCAGTTTGATCGATCAGTGATGGACTCAGCCTTTCTTCTTTTGCCAAATTTCTTTTACCAGCCAAATTCCGTTGCCAGAATCATTTCTGTAAGGAATGAGAAGAAGGTAGACTCGTCTCATTCTACTTTTCTTTTCACTTATATTTTGGTTACATTGCATAGTTATGCTTCACAGTTTTCCATTTAAACATAAACTTAGTATGTTGATAACTAAAACTAGAATTTAAATACTAAACATTGATCAATATGCAGGTAGTATTTTTTGCTGAGAGAGACATCTATCCTGGAGAAGAGATTACATATGATTACAATTTTAACCATGAAGATGAAGGCAAGAAAATCCCCTGCTACTGTAATTCGAAGAATTGCCGGCGGTACTTAAACTGAGTGTTCGAATGAATGTAATTCGTTGGCTCTGCAGTAATACATATAATATCCTCGCGAAATACATTATAATGTTATATCTTGTAATTTTTATGTAAATAAATACTTCATTCTTGCGTTAACATCTAGATCTGCAGTTTCTTACTCCGTCTATGGCACCAAACAAGTCCTACTTGCAACACTGCTAAATGCATACCCCAGCAATAACATGGCCTCAGTTCGTCTCCAGTAAATATAATACAACATAGAAATAAAATTACATCAGGAAATGATCTTACAAATGCAATGTTTACTGCCTAATAATGAACGCACACCCCAAACAAACAACCAGTTGGATAACACAAGTCTTATTTAACTGACCATTTCACTGCCTGGCAAATGTGTTTTGGACTAACAGGGAAGCTCTCAACTCCACTTAAGCAAGTTTTGCAAGGAATGTTGTGATGGTCAGCATAAAGATAGTTTCAATTTGATGAGCTCTGACTTGAATAGAACAGAATGAATGCAGAGACCAGTTGTATTTTGCGGCATAGTAAATTGATAATGACAAAGAAAACCTTTTAAATTACCCAGATTGTAGCTCTACGCGTAAGATCCTGTTTAGACTGAAAGTAACAAATAACAGCAAACTTAAGATATCCCATCATCTGTCATTAGATTACTAGTTTATTTAGCAATGACAAGAGCTGGAACTAGTAAACTCAGGAATCTACATAGTTTCTACATAGCAACCTACTGCATATGGATCATATTTGCAATTATACACTGTGGTACGTAAACCTTCTGGATAGAGACAGTTGGAACTGCAGCCATAACAGAAGTTTCAGATACTCTCTGACAACAGTGATAAGGGATATGCAATTTACCACCAGAAGTAAGGAAATTGTATGCAGCATTGGTATAGAAAGGTACAACTCATCATACA
Organism: Nicotiana knightiana; assembly: GCA_005239525.1. NCBI lineage: Eukaryota > Viridiplantae > Streptophyta > Magnoliopsida > Solanales > Solanaceae > Nicotiana > Nicotiana knightiana. Next base: position 42,905 of record ML400994.1, read on the forward strand.
TCTTGCATGTGTGACACAGTTTCAATCACAATACCATTCTAAGAACCCCAATTTGGAATGTTAGCGGTGGCTTCATTCACCATTTTTACCAGGGTAACCTGCCAAAAACCAAATACATAATTAGTTGGAATAGCATGAAAGATCCAAAGTCATTTTCATTCATTAACCGCTGCATCCATGCAACATCAAAATAGATGGTATACATACTAGAAATTAGGTTAGCAATTAAATGCATATTGTAAGGCACCATTATGGAAAAGAAAAAGAATACGCATCAAATGCTCATTCATAGATCAGAAGAAAAATTATAAGGGACATTGTGCACTCAGAACATCCAGAGGAGGCAGCTGCTCCTACTCACCTTTTAGCCAATATGGCAATAACCCCTCCTCAATAGAGAAATGAAACCAAAGCTTTAGTAGGTTATCTTTTGAAGGACTATTTTCAATGTTTCTTTTGAAGCTTTAAGATTTAGAAGACCTTTTGCGAATATCTCATCAGAGTTAAGAATTTGGTAATATGCACATGATACTAGTAAAAATCTGATTTCTTTATGATAGGCTCTTTTAATTTGTACTTCTCCCCTTCAACTATTATTTCTTCAAAGTAAATCATCCATACAGCAAAAGGTTAGCAATGCAAGCAGAGAAAGTTCGCAATAACATATAACTTAATTTGATTATTAGATCTATAATATTGGTTAAACAAAATCCTCGACTATTTTCCTAGAACCATTCCTGTTATGGGGATTACAAAGATAGATAACCGTACCACGCTCTCTGGGACACCAGGTGGAGGCAGAGAAAGGTTCCTTGGAGGCCACTTATTATCATATGATCTTTTGTCGAATCTCCACTCTCCAATTTTTCCATAGGTCATCTTTCCCTGAAAATCATGTTGTTCCCATCATTATATTTATCACAACTTGGCATACTCATAGTCAAAAGGAAGTGGCAGCTACCTTCATATCGTAGTCACATCCATATGTGTAATGAATTATGTATGCCTTGCCGATTTCCGTATCCCAAGGAGGCTGGAATAATTCAACAACATATGAAGGGTTAGGTTACAGGTTATGTTCATAAGGAAGATATATTGCAATGAATTTTCAACTCACAACCAAAATCACTACAAGCTCGTGATGCTGCTATGAGCACCGACAAAAGGAGGAGAAATGAATGATATCAGGTCCATGTGGGATAAATCTTATTGCAACAGCAGATGCACATGTGGAACAGAAGAAGGAATTAGAAAGTAAAGGAGAGCTGCGCTACTTCAATATGCTCAAACCACTGAAATGTTTTAAAGATAGTAGGAAAATTCGGAGGAGGAAAAGGCAAAAGCACCAGGAAATTGTTACTCCGCACAAGATTTACAGCACCCTTCAAATTACAACTCTTTGTCCCCTTATACATATTTCAGACGCGGAATCAAATTATACAGACAATAAGAGTTTTCCAGTTTTCCCGTGAAGAAACAAATAAAAATGGTTAAGCCTGGATCTGTAAAAGGCATAGTGTTTTACCAACCTTTATAATTATGCATATAATATGTCACTATATTTCTAAAGGGAGATAAAGCATCACAAGGGAGAGATTCTAACACCCACAACAGCACAAAAATGCAAACATCAAATCTTTGCTTTCGCTGTATATTCTTTTGAGTGAACTAATGGTTTATTCTAGACCGGGATGCTTTGATAGACTTTTCTCAGATCGCATTGGCCTATCTTTATATCCAAAAAAATTGGGTGCTATAAGCAAGCCCTTAACACACGACATACAAATAAAAATCTTAGGTAGGCACCCCAAATAATATGGAACTGTTAGTATACTGATCGATGAAGCCAGAGCCCATTCAGTTGGTTTTCATTAGCAAATATCCCACACACCATATGATCAGAATAATTAGTGTGGGTATTGAGCATTTCTAACACAAGAAGTTCCTTCATTGAAACGTTTCTTTTCTCAAATGGGCAACAACAAATCTTCTTTATCTCTGCTTTGCTTTGGAAAGAAAAAAGGAACAAGTAAAATATCGACCTTTTAAATAAATAGGAAAGCAAATGATCATACCTGAATCATGAATTCCTTGTGCAATATGTTACCAACATTATGCAAAGCAGACGAAACTGCATAGGCATACCTGCATATGGATTTTTCAGTAACTAGGGCATTTGTGTTGTATTGATAAAACATAACAGTAATTAGAGGTGGGCTGGTTACATTTCAAGCACCCAACCAAATGCTTTGTCTGCTTCAGGATCCTTTTTCATCGCCAGAGAAACATTCATCCATGTCGGAGCTATCTTCTTCAAAGCTTCCTATTATCATACCATAGAAAAAGGAAAAACGGAAATTCCCATTTAGAAAATCAAAACCGAGAACTAATTACTATAAATTATATAAACAATCTAGTACCTTCCCAACAATGACGGGGGAATTTCCAATGGGATCAATGTCAGTTATAGGTCCCCGTTCTTCGGGGTAGAACTTTCTCAGTACAGACTCATACTTTTTGGGTTCTATATAAAAGAAAGGGAACGCCGCTCCAAGGCCATCCATAGATAGGTTGGGAATGGGCTTGACGATAACATGATCTGGTTCCGCCATCAATATGTAGCTGCACAAAAGAGTTACTTTTGAGTAAATACTCCAACGAACTAACAAGAAACTTGTGCTGTTTTGAGTTAATTTTTATGTGTGTTCCCGTACTCTTCTTCAATTTGTGCTTGTTGAAGCCACTGAACAAAAGCCCATGGCCTATTGAGGACAATATAACCCTGAAATTGACAAATGAGATGAGAAGTGAGATATCACTTCCCAGTTTGTTCAAAAGAAGAATCATTCAGAAAAGAAATAAGAAGATAAAACATAACAGTCTCTCACGTAACATGAGAAAAGTGAAGGAGAGACTGGAAAAAGCATCACTGCAACCACTCATGTATGTCCTCAATTCAAAAAAGTTCTTTACTGCAGTAATGTGAGAAATGATTCATAAGATGTTTATACCTGAGGTTTAACTTTTAATGTTTATGCATTCATTGGTCTCACTTCTATGCATTTGCAGCAAGAACGGTAAATAACGATGAAGTTGCTATTTTCAAAGCTTTTTATTTTCCGTTTCTTCTGTTGCGCACTGATTCTTCTTCTTCTTCTATTGCATTGTTAACATTCTCCTTTTTACATGTAAACCCAAGCCAACCTCTCAGGAGTGCTCTTACCATCGCAGTAACCTCACTTGTCTCATTCACACTGAAACACTCTCTTCATTAGTCTTAACATTAATAGACTTCAACATCTTTTTGTATTTCAGAACTCACTATCCAAATCCATGTTACATAGAGAGCATAGCCAAATTTTCATACCTATCCTAATAGAGCTTTCCAATTCTCACTCCATGCTTAAAAAATTAAAAGAAAAATAAGGATGATCAAAAGAAGCGAAATCTTGGTAACCACGTCCAATTTAACTGGCGAAGCTGCAGTCCAAGTTCAACACACGTTGAACATAATTAAGTAACCAAAATGTGTCATCTCTATCAACTTAAGCTTTTAGATGAGGCAGTTCACCCTATTCAACATGATGTGACAAGAAGTGGAGTTCAAATTTCATCGTCACCCTTCAGTATAATTATTCCACTTACTTGGCCTCTTGAAATAATAAGGTAGTACATGAAGGGTGTGCTGAAAACGTAATTAAGTAAATAAAAGAGCGCCTTCTCTAATACTCCCTCCATCCCAAATTAACAGGCACTTTAGCTAAAAAAGATTTGTCCCAAAATAATTGTCACTCTAGGAATTTAAGACTAAATTTGTTAATTGTTTTCAAGTATACCCTTAATAATAAAGTAGTAGTAGTTATTTTTAATACCGCTCAATTCTCAAAAAGCATTTTAAAAGAGTAACTTAGTGTTTCTTAATGGGTGTGAAAATAGCTAAAGCAACAATTACAATGAGGGAATAGTAGCTTAACTTTTAAAGATGAGGTGGATCACACAATCCAATAAAAAGCAACCAAATTCCAATAAATGCACCAAAAAATTCAACATGTCAAAATTGGAAGAAAAAGAGAAACTAAAATATTACCCATTACTAAGCAATTAAAAAAAAAATCCCAAATAAATAAATACCTGATCCATTCCAGAGGGAAGTGGCTGAGCAACAAAAGTAGGGATCTCATCCATAAACCTATCTGGTTTACCATTATGCAAGATCCTTGTAAACCCACCCATCTCTGAATTTTCCTCATCCTTAAACTTCTTGAACCAGTAATACATAATCCTACACTGCCACGTGTTGTATACTGAATCAGAAGATGTTACAGCTGTGTGAAACAACCTCTTCTTGCTCTTTGATTTGTCCAATGGCATCTGTATAATTGGGTCTTGACTAAAAATCCCACCTTTCCTAAAATTATTTGAAGGGCCTGGGAATTCTTGTTTGAAAGAAGCATTAGCTGAGATGAGGATATTGTATGTGATCAATGCTGCTGAAAGTGTAATCACCACTGTGAAGAACAATTTCCCCCAACCCATTTTCTTGTTTTCTTTTTTTTTTAGAAACTTTTGCTGTAGCAAGTGTAACTGCTACTTTACATCATATATATATATATATATATAGGAAAATTGGGAGGTGGTAGCGAAGTGGCAAGAACTTCCCACAAAAAAGTCTTGGATTTGGAATCTGTTTGCTGTTTGTCAGCTGGTGGCGAGTTGGTGTGAGAAGGGAGTTGTTAGAGAAAATGGTTGACTTGACTATTCCTAATTGTGATTTAATGAAAGCATTAATTACTGTTGTTAATTGTTATAGTCTACTCTATATGTAAGTGAAAGTTGAGTTAGGGGTTAATGTGGGGTTTAGAATATACTCCTTCCGATCTAAAATAAGTGAGTTTTTGGTTATTTTCACACATTAAGAAATTTAATTTTTAGAGAATATAGGAAAAAAATAATTAATTCATTCTTGAAATGTAAAAAAATCACTTACTTTGGACCATAAAAAAGAAGCCAAAAAATCATTTATTATGGATCGGGGGAGTATTGTAATTTCTTTTAAAAGCCGCCCTTGTAATTTGATGAAAATTTTATTGTATTGAGAACAAATTATCTGCGTAAGTCATGTGGGGTTACAATAACGCATGGTTGGGTTTAAGTTCTGATATAATATAGCATTACATTATTATTGAAAACAACATATCTTCAACAACTCTATGTTTTGAGAGTTTCACGAGAACAACATATAATCGGGTTTAAATTCTACTAATGTTTTCTTACTTTAATTTTTAACTGCTAAAATAATTTAGCATATAAATATCTAATTTGTTTTCGATGTGTAGTTAAGATGCTCTTCCTTTAAACTATCTAGGGGATCACAGATATAGACTGCACTTAGGAATAAAGTGTGTACACCAATAGTTTGTTGATTAATATAACACAATTAGAATAGATCCGTTTGGCAAATTTCCACATTTTACAATGCATTTTTAGTATTCTTGTCCTGTATTTCCTATTTTAGCAGCTTTGACACTAGAATCTCATACGGAACAAGATTGTTTTTCGTATCAAATACATTCCCATAAACGTGGAGCTCATACCAAAATGGACTTACCCCACTCCCTTTTTTTTCTTTTTTAATAAATTTGGAAAATCTGGATATAGTGGAGTTAGAGCATGAAAATGATTCTTCCGCAAAAATTAAATTAAATTAAAAAAAAAAAAAAAAAAAAAAAGGTTCGTTCAACTGTTTTCTTTCATCAAACAGTTTTTTCGTTTGTTGAACCCAATTGCTAATTGTTTGGAGGCAGCATGCCATGTTATTTTGACATTAACTTGAAATGGAGAAGGACAACACAATTATGAATCTTCGATACGAATTACCAACTTATACCTAAAAAAAGTTATCACCATTCAGTAAAAAATTGAATTTTTTTGAGGTGGGACCAACTTGCATCTAAAGAAGCAAATACTAACGACCACATGGGGCAAATCATCAAATAGTTTTTTTTTCTTTTTCGAATAATAATAATAGGAGTATTGATTATTGATTGAAGGTGAATTAATTTTGAAAGGAAAATTAGGCTGACACACTAACTTTGCAAGAATCTTCCTTTTGGCACATGGCTTGTAGTGTCTCTAATATGCTTACCAATAACAAGGTAAGAAGAGATACCAAAATATGACCAAAGAGATCTAATTAAAACATACACTTTGTACAAGGAGATTAACCAAATAACACAATAATTTACAGAAGTAGCTTCCAATTCTATGTGATGAGCCATGTTCAGCAACTCTATTCCTTAGGAAAAATGGTACAACGAGTGCAAAGACGTGCAAGAGGCTAATACATATGCATAGATTTGGAAGAACAGAAAAGGCTTGTAATGAGGCAAGTTTGGGCATGTTATAGAACATCATCTGACTTGTCATCCTAAGAGCTTTGATCCATATAGCTGTTAGGAAAAGCTTGAATTCACTGCTCATCGGTCGGTCCAAAATGTCAACTGTATTCCCCTTCAGAAGATTTATTCATTAGGCAGTAGACAGAAACACTAATGTCTTTACACTGCAATTTTGGCCAGTGCAAAAGCTCCATTGAAAGCTATAGGTAGCGTCATATACAAATTCCTGGGCATTAGAAAGTCCAGAATACATGAATGAAATGTTCATGACTGCAGAAAGACATCACCCTTCACAGAAGGTAAACCAATTGAGCTTTACCAGAATTTTACAGGCAAGTCAAACATACCTCATCAAGTGAAAAAGATTTCTATGAAACATGTCGAAATGGAAAAGGCCTTGAGCTCTCGACAGCTTGTCTAATGAGAGGGAATCGATCAGCCCATGATGAATATGCTATACCAAATTTAGATAGCACAAGTAGAATAAGCAACTGTTTCTCAAACTTTCTCAAAGCTAGGAGAAAGAGAATATACGAAATAGAACAACTAAACATTCTTAATATAAGAGAACTACAAACCTGAGCTAATTATCTGAAATAGATCTACTTCAGCTTTAGCATCATCGGACATCAAGTCCTAAATTAAGCCAGAAAAATAATTTGTCAACTGGAGTATCAGAAACCAGTAACCACAACTAACAGATCATTTCTATGGCATGTTTCTTTTCTCATGTCCATTTTAAATGGGAGGAAGAGGAAGGGTGGGGAGGATCGGTTGCTGAGATTGCTTACGAGTGATCCCAACATATCAAAAAGCTATTATTGATGTACAGTCAAATTATGTATAACAGAAGGGTTGAAGCATAAGCCAGTGAATTACCTGACCACACATAGCAAAGCTTCGTCCAATGAGCTTCGACAGACTAGTAATATTGCCAGCAGCAAAGTCAGGATGATTTAGAACAGCTTCCTCTGACTTCAAATCAAGTATAAGTGAACAGATGCTTGATGCCATCATGACAATAGATGCATCATCCGTACCCTCTGGAATGCAAATATAGAAATTTCAGCAACTTCGTGAAAGCAACCAAAACCAACTAGGTGAAAAATGGCCGAGACTGTACGTCTTCATAGAGAGAAACTGGGCATCTACCATCTCCAGGCAATTTGTTAAGAGGAGCCTTCATAATTTATAGATATGGTATATATGATATTTACTCTTGGTGGTCACAAAAAGCTGAAAATTCAATGACTGCATGGAAGAACAATTTGTCACTGAAGTACATCTCTCCTTTTATTTTGACATAAATAAATTTCAGACCGACAATCAACCACGCTCTGGTTTTATTGGTAAATGATGTCAGAAATCCATTCAGGAGATTTTTTTTTTAAGAAGGTCCATTCAGGAGATTATAAAGGCAGAATTCTGTTAAGGTTTCTCTGACATCCCTAATTACGAGACATTATCCCTAGTAACTGCAGTATCTCAGCTTGAAGCATCTACAACCCGCCCAGCAATGTTGAACAGGTATGCATGCACACAAAAAACAACGAAAAAATAAAATAAAATTGAACAAGCTCTCCCTCCCTTGCCTTTGGTATTTACTTTTTGCGCTCACGTGCGAGCAACAGAAAAGAGCTTTACAATCTCACATATTGGAGGGATAGACAGATAGCAGAGATATAAGATTTCTAGGTGGTGCATTTTGAAGCATCAGAAGTTCCTTGGACGGAAGTAGCAATGACCCACCACTAAACAGAAACCTTTTCCTAGTTTAATAAAATTAAATTCTCTCTTCCCATTCTGTTTCCCTTAAAACTGTGGAAGTAAAAAGGAGTTAGGAGTAAGCAACTATGTTGCCCTGGGGGTCTCCTTGATATTAGATACTGGTCAGTTAAAAGTTACACCTCTTCGCAAAAAGTGGATGGGCATTAGTTTTCAACTTTTTGGATATGCTACAGACGGGAGACATGAATAATGAATGCAGCTAAGTTGCTCGGACTCGGGTGCGTGTATCCTATACGGGGACGGATCCGAGTATTGGATTCGGCGAAATCTAAATTTTAAGATTTGGGGATGCGGATCCGGATATGGATATGGGTGCGGGGATTCGGCTAATACAAAATAGAGCTATAAAAATATTGTAAATTTTGAAAGATATTCTGTGAAAAACTTACATGAATATTGTACAACACAATCTTTCATTCTCCAAGATGGACATTATTCTTCCATTGTTCTAAATCTGTTTTATTTTTGATTTTGAGAAATCAAAATCTCAATTTTTCTCCCAAATATGTCCTAAATTTGTCGATGGACTCCGGTCAAAGTATCCGAAGTCAGTTGACCGTATCCGGGACGTATCCCATCCCGGTATCGATATCCATCCCGTATCCGGACGGGGACGGCACCAAAATCGAAGAGTCCGCAACTTAGGAATGCACAGGAAACCAAGAAAGTTTAACAATTGAAACAAAGAGATCAGGCTTGGCAAGTGCAAAAAGCTTGAGTTAAAGATGTTACCTGCCCAATGTGCCAATGCAACTAAAAGTCTGATAAAACTGGGATCATCTAAGGGAAATTTGATTTGCTCGCGCTGTTCATGAGAAGGCAACATTGTCAATAACATCATACACACATAACTAATTCATCCAAGAAGATGCTGTTGTGCGGAAACCACCTTTAGAAGAAGATTCAAGACTGTGTCACACGCCAAGAATATAGAACCATTATCCTCGGATGTATAATTGTTTTGTTCAATCAACGCAATGAGACAACCGACAACCTGCAGATTAAATACATTCCTTTGGAAGATCAAGATACGAAGAAAAGGACATATAGATGGAGCGCCAGCTGCCATAAAAAATATTGGTTCATAGTGATCGCGAATATGCTGTATTAATCTTAGAAATCAGAATGAAGGTGAGACTCACTTCTCTGAATGCACCTGAGGAAGCTAAAATTTTACAACCTCCAGTCTTGAGAGTTATTTGACACAGCATTGGCAGCAAAAAACAGATGGAATAAAAAGGACTGTCATTTGAAACCATGTCAAGTTCCACGTCAGTCGCATGTTCAAGACATAGAGAGAAATATTAGCTAATCAAAACAGTAAAAGAAATGTCAAACCTCAATTCATCTTCACCTTCAATTGAAAGCATATAACCCAGGAGTGACGTGACCTTATCTTTACATGCATGAGGTGCTTCTGCAAGATAGCTGAAAGAACAAAAGACATTCACTATTTAGAAATTTCTTTAATAGAATCCAGTTCAAACTCCAATCACCAACAAATATGGCAAAAAGTTTTTGTTGGAACAAACTCAACTCCAACTTCCTCACAAATTTCAAGATGGGAGTAAAAATCTACAACTCTCCAACTAGCAGATGAAACCAGGAAGTTGTAGACTTCAAGCCACCCATAAATGTGCAGATGTGCAATTGCATCCATTTACAACAGGAAGCTAAATCAGAAGTAAAAGAAATTTCCTATTTGAATGAGCAATGAAATTGGGAATAAATCTTGTCAACAGATGAATTTATGACCCAATACATCCGAAGAAAAGAGAAACAAGTAAATAATTTAACTCACGATGGCAGAAAAGCATATAAGAGAACAAGGTGATAAAACTCAAGCACAAGCAGAAGAAGCACTTGATCCCAATTTGAAGAATGAAAAGCTAGAAACTTAAACTAGCAAGGATTTTGCTAAATCTGTTCAATGGAAAGGCTTACTTCTTTCTCTAAGAATATCACCTGCAAAGACAGGTACGGTTAATAAAAATTACAGTGCTAATACCAACAGTTTTCTCGGGGACTATTTTTTTATGCAGCCACAGTTTTTTCTACTTTTTTCGACATCCACACAGAAGGAAAGGTGGGACTCATACCTTCCAATTACTCGCACTGCTGCTAGAAGATCATCCCCTTTCATCTGTCCATGCTCCTGCCAAAACATCATTGTTGCGTGAGCATACTTGCTATAATTTTTCTCCTAGGCAATGATGGATAATAGTACCTTAGCATCTCGTAGGTAGTCCAAAACAACACCAATTGTCTCATTGAGCCCAGAAATGATTTTTGTGAAAGTGCTCTCACTGATAACAGCATTAGCAGTTGACTCTGCAAATGGTTATCGGTAAATGAACAGCTCATAAGTCACCTCCTAACATCTCTCTCCACTCTTGGATCAAGAGATAACAGCAAAGGATACATGCAAATGAAATACACCATCTGCCCCAGAAGCCTATTTGACAAAAACTGACTGTAAAGGGTAGTACAAGTGTAGATGACCTTAGTATTTTAAATTTTTAAGCACTAATCGGGTTCCATATTAATGTCTTCAGTAAAATAATACTGAAAAGTCTCAGAGAATATAAGAAATATATGGGCACATACCTTCGCCACCAAAACTTGAAATAAGTTTAATTATTTTTTCAACCAAAGAGAAGGCTACGCCAAGATTCCTCTGCTTCACAAGAATATTCTCTCTATTTGAGGACTCCTTGGAGGCTTCATATTTTAAGTATGCTAGGTCATTTAAAAGCACAGCAATTTCAACCCTGGATGACTCCAAGACAAGCAGAATACACCTGAAGAGATGAAGAGACACTTAATGCTTTCCACGTCCTAAGTCAGAAATAAGCCAATGGAGGAGGCAAGTTAAAGCAAGAGGAACACAACTTCGACACCATGAATTTCTGCTTTACCTGTCAGCAGGCAGGGAGTCCTGGGAATCAGCTAAGTTCATCTCCCCAATTAGCCACCCTTCACCGACGATTGATATGACAGACTCAGCCAGAATAAGAGCCTGAAGCTTATGCGAAGGTGCTACGATAGAAATGAGGAGAAGCAGAATTAAAATAATAGATATATGTATATAAAAAAGGACCTCAAAACAACTTAATATGGAAAAAAACCAAGCACAATTTTCACTGAACTGGGAAAATGTTCAATTAGGAAGCATAGGAGTCAATATTGAAGTGATTATGCTAGAATACCCTTTATGTGGCGACTTTAGAGCTCGGCTTCCCTGGTTTTTTGACATACACTAAATAAAGTACTAATAACGAAATTTGGGATCAAATTAGAATTCTCTCAATCAATCAATCAACTACACCTCAATCTCAAACTAGGAGAAGTCGACAATATGAATCCTTCAAATCCATTTGGCTCTACTTGGTTCCATTTAACTCGGCACCGATATATAATTTGTGCTTTAAGGCAAATAAGAGGTTTTGTAAAGCTCACATTTATTCCTACACCAAAATACGAGTCTCTAACTATGGTTAAGAAACTTTTGGCAAACCTGAACCTAAAGTAAGTGTAACAACAACAACTAAACCTTTGTCGTTAAGCCTTAATTCTAACTAGTTACTATGACCTATATGGATGTTCTGTTAGTACATAAATCCATATTGATTCCACGAGATAGTAGGTCTTTTGAGGAAACTTCAATCCACACAATTTTAGATCTAACTCATCCCATTTTAGCGCCTACAATCATCACACTGTTACACCTATGGAAATGCTATGTAAGACATGGCCAAACCACCTCAGGTGACCGACTCTCAACCATCCTTTATGTTACTATTAACCCTCTATCTGCAATGATTATTATAATCTTCACCAATCTTGTACAATTAAGAATTCATCTTAGCATCCGCATTTCTAGGGCACTCATTGTATAGATATGTTAGGCCTCCACCAATCCCATATTCTCTTAATTAACAAAATTTACTTTCACGAGGTCAAGGATATGCAATGTGGATAAAGAAATATATTTATACATAAATGTTAACATACCGACACGATTCTGCAAGATAGCTACAATACCAATGCGCATGTTTGTCGACCAAGCATCATTTTTCATTAAGCGAAGTGCATCATATACAGGCACCTGCAAGTTGTGTATAAAACGTCACAGCTAGATTCCAAACTATAGAGGCATGACGAAAGGAGCATAAATGGGGTTCACGGAGCAAACAAAGTACCCATGCCTGATTCCTGAATGCAAGATAAAATGTATCAAGCCTTCTTCAAATGGTAAACTGTATATTGCAAAAGATCACTAAGAGCAAAACCCGATAGGCAGGACTACACTTAATAAATTTTCACTCTATATACAACGATAGACTTTGATTGGTTATTCGAATGTATTCTTTTTCAATTCTATACCTGTAGTTCCACATAAATGATATACCAGTAATTCTAATAGATTCATTTTAAAGCTTTCTTTTAATATGTATGAAGGATACAAAGATAATGAATATCTCTATATTTATAAAGAATAAAGCTAGAGAAGTTGCCTAATGGAGCAATGACTGCCTGCAAGTATGCTAACTGATAACTACAAACAAATCAATCTATTGGTTATCCAAAACATGGAAATTCATATAACAGAAGATCATGAAATTTTTAATACAGTTGATAGCATGTTAGCAAGAATATATGACCATGTTACACCAAAAGAAAAGATAGTACATGTGTTTAATGTAAAGTAACTAACATACAGAATAACTGTTGGATAGGATAGTTGATAGCAGGTGAAGCGCTTCAAACTTCAGTGCACTCTGCAGTACAGCAAACTGCTTTGCAACTGCAGCCACCTACCGCAAACAAAAATACAAAACACAAATTTAGTGCACGTGAAAATGCATCATGTGCCGTAGATTGAGCCTCCAACAACTGCACCAAAAAACTCTATCAGACGGACTCAGTGCTTGTAGACTCACCACCATTGATAGATCAGTTGGATGCTCAGAATAAACAATTTCTGAGGGTAGCTTAATAACCATGATTTGCACAAGTCTCATAGCAAGTTCAATCATATGAGAACCTGAAAACGATTTAAAAGACAAGAGGGCCAGATACAGAAACAAAATCAGGTTGAATCTATGTGGAGACAATGGAAAGCGTGGAGTGATAAGGTGACACCATGATCCTTAGAAAAAGTAACATGTTTCAGATGATCAAACTAAATACCATCTGGTAGAATTGACAGTCGTGAAGCTACCACATGCAAGCCACCAGATTCGTACAAGTTTTTAACCCCTTCTTCATTGGCCGTTGAGACCAAAAACAAAAATTCGTAGCATTCTTCAATGATAGGTGACCCTGCTCTGGAAGTGTAACAAAGTGCCAAATGTTACACATTTGGAAGAAGAACTGGAGAAGGCAAATGTACTTGTAACTAAAAAAAAAAAAAGGAACCACACAGTACCAAACTAGATCATTTAGCTCTCAGGCACAACAGAATAATACTTCAGAAACAACAGAATAACTCTAACTAACTCTGCATTTACTAAAGGGATCTCTCACCAATTAATAATAGCAACATAAACTACAGAACTGAAATTGCCAATGAAATGATTCACCAGAGAACATACTTTGCGGACATTATCTCTACAATGAGAGGAATCTTAGTAACCATATCTTCAGAAGCCGCAATCTCGGGAACTCTGCAAAATGCCGCAAGAACAGTGATTGACAACTGCAAGTACGCATCACGGTTATCGTCCGGGCCATCACTTCCTTTCCCCGTTCCTATTAAGAACCAATTTTCAGATTAAAACTCCAATCAATCAATCAGTCAACTACAACTCAAACCCAAACTAACTGAAGTTCGCATTATGAATCCTCTACACAATCATCCCAATTGGGCCCATTATTTCGCGATACAGACAAGTAATTTATCTTATAAGGAAAATCAGGAAAAAGAACCTTAAGTGAAAATTCGAGGATCGAGTGGGAGCAGCCTTGCATTCTAAAAGTGCAAGCTCGCCAACTTGGCCCCAAAAGCCAAAAAGAAAGACACTTGACTATAATTTATATATCATACCGAGGAACAGGGAAAAAGTGAATTTTTTTTGTTATATATACATTGTTGAATTCCCTTGACAAAAGGTAAAATGCTATTTCAGGGGTAAAAGGGTTAAAAAGTTGTTCACCACATTCTAGTATTTTTTGGATCCCCTTATAGAAATTCCTGGCTCCGACACTGACTGCTCTATCCCTTGACACACTTAACAACAAATTCAAATGCTAAAAATTCGATGAACAATAAAAAAGACCCTTTACCAGTACGAAGAAGGCGGTGGAGGAATTGATGTCCGACGGCGTCGTAAACCTTGCGAATGGCGGCGTGGTCATCTTTATTGCAAAACTTTGTAACTAGAAGCAAACCCGCTAGCCGCTGCTCATCTCTTTCTCCTCTCAGTAGCTTTAAGCAATCGTCTAATGAAGGTTGTGAGTGAGGTTGCGGTTGAGATGATGATGATGATGCTCCACTACTTGAAGCTTGCTCTTCCTGCAATTCAAACAAAACGAAGTCAACAAAATGGAGGAATACATTGATAAATTGAGTGGTGAAAGGACTAAAGTAGAAGGCGTTGGGAAGCATTTAGCAACCATTGAAGTGGCTGGAGAAGAAGCAGCAGAGTATGGAAAATCAAAAGGGGCTTTGTCTTTGTGCTGTGGAGAGAATGTTCTCAATGTTACTGAAAACGACGCCGTTAAGAGTACCTTGAGGATGTTTCTTGATTTAAGGGGGAGGCCCACCTCTATTTACTTTTTAAGTCACTATTTAAAATGTCTTTAGTCTTTAGCCCTACTTTAAAAATTTTTACCAATCGGATGAAAATACCCTTCTGCTCATTAAGTTCAGGATCAAGTGTCCTTAACTTTTGAACTTATAACTCTAAATTCAGGATTACGTGTTCTTAACTTTTGAACTTAGAACTCGAAATTCAGGACTACCTGTCTTTAATTTCTGTGCTTGTAACTCTAAGTTAAGGACTACATGTCCTTAATTTCTATGCTTGTAACTCTAAGTTAAGGACCAAGTGTCCTTAATTTTGAATTTCCAACTCTAAGTTCGGCACAAAGTGTCCTTAATTTATGAGCTTGTTATTATAAGTCCAGGACTAATTGTTCTTAATTTATGAGCTTGTAAGTCTAAGTTAAGGACTACCTGTCCTTAGTTTTTGAGCTTGTAACACTAAGTTTAGGACTAACTGTCCTTAACTTTTGAACTTATAACTCAAAGTTCAGGACTACATGTCCTTATTTTTTAACTTGGAACTCTAAGTTCAGGACTACCTGTCCTTAATTTCTGTGCTTGTAACTCTAATTTAAGGACTACCCGCCCTTAATTTTTGAACTACCAACTCTACGTTCAGGATAAAGTGTCCTTAACTTATGAGTTTGTTACTGTAAATTCAGGACTAGTTGTCCTTAATTTATGAGCTTGTAAGTCTAAGTTAAGGACTACCTGTCATTAGTTTTTGAGCTTGTGACTCTAAGTTTAGGACTACCTGTCCTTAACTTTTGAACTTGTAACTCTAAGTTCAGGACTACATGTCCTTATTTTTTTAACTTGGAACTCTAAGTTCATGACTACCTGTCCTTAATTTCTGTGCTTGTAACTCTAACTTAAGGACTACCGGTCCTTAATTTTTGAACTTCCAACTCTAACTTCAGGACCAAGTGTGGCAGCATGATTTTGATACAAGTGATGATGAATGATTGTTGGATCTAACCTATTAGATATTGGAATTTGGGTGAAGGTGTTCTTAATCACAAAACAAATTTTAATCTGATATGAACCTTCGGACACTTGGTCCGTAATATATGTGCTTGTAACTCTAAGTTCATGACTACATGTCCTTAATTTCTGTGCTTGTAACTCTAAGGTAAAGACCAAGTGTCCTTAATTTTTGAACTTCCAACTCTAAGTTCAGGACCAAGTGTCCTTAACTTATGAGTTTGTTATTGTAAGTTCAGGACTAGTTGTACATAATGTATGAGCTTGTAAGTCTAAGTTAAGGACTACTTGTCCTTAGTTTTTGAGCTTGTAACTCTAAGTTCAGGACTACATGTCATTAACTTTTGAACTTATAACTCTAAGTTCAGGGCTACATATTCTTATTTTTTGAATTTGAAACTCTAAATTTAGGACTACATGTGAATTCTTAACCTTTGAAATTATCTCTAATCAAAACAACCATTGAGATTTACTGTTAATAATATTACTATTTATGTACTGACAAGTTACAAGACTTCTTGGAAACATTATCATTTTTTTGTTTCTTGACTTTGTACCTGATAACTAAAGCTGAAGTTATCTTACATTTAAACATCACAATGGGTGTTGGCTTAAACTGTTAAATTTAAGTCTCCATAAGTGACTGGAAATACATATGATTTGAACTCTTGCGCCATTGTAGCAATATTATCCATGATGTGAAACCTACAAAACTAATCTTGTAATTATACAAACTTTTGTTGAATATCAGAATGGGTGTTTTCTGCTTCTAGATTAATAGAAAACGTATGTAATTTTTGTTCAACTCTGTTGCTGCTGCTGAAAGTAAAAAATACAGTCTGTACGGAGAGAGAAGCGAGGGTTTGGGAAGAAAAGGAATGGAAGAAAGCGTAAAAATATCATTTCATATTAATTTTAATAGAGTTGTGGTTATTTTTACTCAACATTAAAATTGCTGGATAAAAAATAAATACCACCTTAAATAGTGACTACTCCACGCCATTTCTACGTGATTTTATAGAAGCTCATGCTGAGCATGCCTAAGATACTTCACATGTGAGAATTTCTTTATATTCATTTTTTATTTTGTTTGTCTTTGTGTTAAATAGTCAATTTATACTTATATCATTTAATTTATTGCTCGTTAGATATTAGAGTGCTCACTAGATCGATAGTTCGATGTGAGCTTTTTTTTCTTGTTTTTTTTTACTTGTCTTTATTTATATTATTGATTCATCTGGCGATTATTTATGATTTGTGCGATCGCAATTTGTTGCTCGTCCAATATTAAAATTTTATAATATTTAAAAATATACAAGGTTCAAGTGTGTTATGAAATAATACAAGACATT
Source organism: Nicotiana knightiana (assembly GCA_005239525.1). Taxonomy (NCBI): domain Eukaryota; kingdom Viridiplantae; phylum Streptophyta; class Magnoliopsida; order Solanales; family Solanaceae; genus Nicotiana; species Nicotiana knightiana. The sequence goes on from ML400994.1 coordinate 60,196, forward strand.
TCATTTGGATGTCCTTCTCATGGACATTCGTTAGAACTTGCTCCTCTCCTTAGTTCTCTTTTTTCCTTTCTTATTTGTGATTGATTTGAATTGTCACGATCCAGAATCTTAACTGAGGTCGTGATGGTGCCCAACAGCGGATCAGACAAGCCGACTCTTAAGTTACTAAAGGTTTCTTCTTATTAATTTAAAACAATTTTAAAATATACTCAGTTTTTGAAAGTTAAAGCATGATTTGACAAGGATAATTAGCCAATTTTAATCAAAACAGTCATGATGAGGAATGAGCCAAAAGGTATATATACAAACTCGTACACCAAAATAACAACTACGTGTGTGCCAGAAACTAGTGTCACAAGTCCTACGGGCATACTAACAGAATATACAAAACATAACATATAATCCCACTGTCTGAAAGGAATAGAGGGAAATAAGCAAAAGAAAACTCCAAGGTGCCGCCGAGGATCGCCAGGAGAAGCAGCTCACCATGAAGTCGGGTCCAACTGAGATCAAAATCGATATTCGGTCTGATAACCAGATGCACTAGCCTCAGAACCTGTACAATTAAGTACAGAAGTGCAGCATGAGTACATAAACAAATATGTACCCAGTGAGTATCCCGTCTAACCTCGAAGAGGTAGTGACGAGAGGTAGACGTGATACTTACTAGGGTCAACATTTCTAAATAACATGATTTAATAGGAACTAGGCAGGCATAACAGTCGTATAAATCACAAGGAGATATATCATCAAGTATAGTTGTATTTACCTTTGCATGTCAAATTTCAATAACATATAATGTACTAAATTCCCTTATTAACATGAACCAGTTAGTATAATTACAATAAATTCACAGTGAATCATACAACACATAATAGGCCAGACGGATACGGCCGAAACGTCGCGAAAAATAAATGTGCAATGCCGAGGGTCGAACGACTCGAACCATATATGCATCTATTACCCCGCTCGCGAATCGAACATGCGACGCGGTTGACATAATAGTAGGGCTATTCCGCTCACAAATCATACGTGTGACGCGGTGCCGCATACAGACATAAAATTATCAATTTTTAGGGAATTATCAGAGATTATTCTTTAAGGAAAGAACCTAAGCAATATATCATGGACAACAACTTCCTAATATATTCATGCTAAATCAAGGATAATAAGCAATTCAAAATACGTTTAGGAGTACATGTAAGGCACATATAAGCATGCTCGTGAGTCCTAGAACTACCCAACATAACATAGTAGTAGCTACGCACGGACTCTCGTCACTTTGTGCGTGCGTAGCCCCCGCAAATATGGACATGCAATTATTTATAATCACCTATGAGGACAATTCTCCCTTACAAGGTTAGAAAGGAGACTCACCTCGTGCCGAACCTACTCCCCGGATCAAGAACGCGGTCGAAACTCCAAACTCTACATCCGAGGACTCGAAACTAGCAAAATGTTATACAAATTCATTAATTTATGCTTGAAATATGAATTTCTCCTACCCATTTAGTAAATTTCCCATTCTTGAAGAAATTCTAAAATCCAACCCTGGGCCCACATGCTCGGATTCCGAAAATTCTCGAAGGAAACACTCACCCATAGCCTAAGGATCATTAATATACAATTTCCACTTGATTTCATAGCTAATTCACGGGTAAATTCTCAAATTATCAAAAGTCCTAGGTTACTACCCCATTCTTGAATTTCTACTAATTTAGGTAGTTAATTAAGCTAGTATTCCATGCATGAAGCTAATATTAGAGTAGAATTTACTTACCTTCAATAACCAGGTCATTTGCCCCTTTAAAATGGTGAAAATCGCCCCAAGGAAGAAGAAGATGATAAGGGAAATGAGTTAATTCCCGTGTATCAAAACACACTGTCTGAACAGCGTTTCCGCACCTGCAGTCTGGACTAGGAGGCCTGAGTCCGCACATGCGGAGTGGAGACCACACATGAGGAATTTTATCTGCACTTGAGAGAATCGGCCTGACCACTGGGGGTCGCACCTGCGAGGCTGGGACTGCATGAGCGGTCCCGCACATGCGACTGGGCAACCGCACCTGCAGTCACACCAAAACAGGTGCACCAACAGCTAATGCAGCTGGTTTTTGGCCTCGTGTGGTGTCGGGAGGCACTTGAGCCCACCTGAGCCCCCGTCCAAATATACCAACGAGTCCCAAATCATAATACAGACTCGCTCGAGCCTTCGGAACACCCAAAACAATGCTAAAACTCAAAATCACACCTCAAAACCCCTAGAACCAAACTTAGGAACTTTAAGTTTTCTAGACTTCGCTAACAACCCGCCGAAATGACCTATCCTACTCGGAATGACACCAAATTTTGCAGTCAAGTCATAAATGACATAACGGAACTATCCCGATCTCGAAATTCTGTTTGGACCTCGATATCACAAAACACGTCCCAAACCATAATAGGAACTTAAAGAACTCTTAATTCAATATTGGGCGCCGAAATGCTCCCGGCTCATCAGAAACCCATTTCGAACATACGCCCAGATCCGGAATCATCATACGAAGCTACGAAATCGTCGAAACTCAATTTCGAGGCCGTTTACTAAAAAAGTTGACCGAAGTCAAACTTGGCCTTAAAGGCTAACCTTAAGGAACCAATGTTCCTATAGCACTCTAAACACCTCCGAAACCCGGACCACCAGTCCCCGCAAGTCAATAATCATATTAAGCCGCTATGGGAAGTTTTATTTAAGGGAACTGGGTCCGATAACGCAAAACGACCGGTCGGGTCGTTACATTCTCCACTTCTTAAACAAACGTTCGTCCTCGAACGGGTCTAGAATCATACCCGAAGTGCTGAACAAGTATGGATATCTGCTCTGTATGTCCTCCTCGGACTCCTAGGTCGCCTCCTCGACTGGTTGGCCCTTCCACTGGACCTGTACAACAGAAACTCTCTTGGGCCTCAACTGGCGGTCCTGACTATCAATAATAGCAACTGGCTCCTCCTCGTAGCCCAAAATCTCATCCAACTAAATAGTGCTGAAATCAAACACGTGAGAGAAATTGGCGTGGTACTTCCGGAGCATAGATACATGAAAAACCAGATGAACTCCTGATAAACTGGGAGGTAAGGCCAGCTTATAAGCAGCCTCCCCAACTCGCCTCAATACCTCGAAGGGACCTATAAACCTCGGGCTCAGCTTGCCCTTCTTCCCGAACCTTATAATACCCTTCATAGGCGAGACTTTCAACAGGACCCTATCTATCTCCATAAATGATACATCACGCGCCCTCTGATCCACGTAACTCTTCTGTCTGGACTGTGTTGCACGGAGCCTCTCCTGAATCAACTTTACTTTCTCCAAAGCATACCTCACCAGGTCGGCGCCATTTAACTTAGCCTCGCCAGGCTCAAACCACCCGATAGGAGAACGACATTCCCGACCATACAAAGCCTCAAATGGGGCCATCTCAATGCTGGACTGATAACTATTATTGTAAGCAAACTCAGCCAAAGGCAAGAACTGGTCCCACTGACCTCCGAAGTCAATCACACATGCCCTGAGCATGTCCTCCAATATCTGAATTGTACGCTCCGACTGACATTAGTCTGAGGATGAAATGTTGTGCTTAGATCTATCTGGGTACCCATCTCACTATGTAATGCTCTCCAGAAGTGCGAGGTGAACTGAGGACCTCGATCTGATATAATGGACACCGGCACACCGTGCAACTGAACTATCTCCCGAATGTAGATCTGTGCCAACCTCTCAGAAGTATATGTAGTAGCCACTGTAATAAAATGCGCAGATTTTGTCAATCTATCCACAATGACCCAAACCGTGTCAACCTTTCGCAAAGTCCGAGGCAACCCAACCACGAAGTCCATAGTGATGCGCTCCCATTTCCACTCAGGAATGGGCATCTGCTGAAGTAGGCCTCCTGGCCTCTGGCGCTCATACTTCACCTGCTAGAAATTAAGACACCTAGCCACATACTCCACAATATCCTTCTTCATTCGCCTCCACCAGAAATGCTGCTTCAAATCACGATACATCTTCGTAGCACCAGGATGAATAGAATACCGAGAACTGTGCACCTCCTCTAGAATCCTCTCCCTCAGGCCATCAACCTTAGGAACACATAAGCGGCCCTGAAGTCTCAGAACACCATCTTCGCCAATAATAATCTCCTTAGCCCTGCCCCGAACCACTGTCTCTCGTAGCTCAGCCAAGCACGGATCATCATACTGCCGAGCCTTGATCTCCCCAATAACGAAGACTGAGCAACCACATGTGCAAGAACTCGATGAGGCTCTGAAAGGTTTAATCTCACCAGACGATTAGCCAGGGACTGAATGTACAAGGCTAGAGGTCTCTTCTCTCCTGCGATATAAGCCAAGCTACCCATGCTCTCCGCCTTCTTGCTCAAAGTATCTGCTACCACATATGCCTTGCCCGGGTGATAAAGAATTGTGATATCATAATCCTTCAATAACTCAAGCCACTTGCGCTGCCTCAAATTAAGATCCTTATGCTTGAACAAGTGCTGCAAGCTATGGTGGTCCATATAAACCTCACAGGACACTCCATACAAGTAGTGCCTCCAAATTTTAAGAGCATGAACAATCGCCGCCAACTCCAAATTGTGCACAAGGTAATTCTTCCCATGAACCTTCAGCTCGCGCGAAGCATAAGCAATAACTCTCCCCTCCTGCATCAATACACAGCCCAAGCCAACACGCGAAGCGTCGCAATATACTGTATATATCCCAGAACCGGAAGGAAATACCAGAACTGGTGCTGAGGTCAATGCTGTCTTGAGCTTCTGAAAGCTCTCCTCACACTCGTCAGACCATTGAAACGGGGCATTATTTTGAGTCAATCTAGTCAATGGAGCTGCAATAGAAGAGAACCCCTCCACAACTCGGCGATAATAGCCTGCTAGGCCTAAGAAGCTCCTGATCTCTGTAGCTGAAGTAGGGCGCGACCAACTCTGAACCGCCTCAATCTTTTGAGGATAAACCTTGATACCTTCTCCGGATACCACATGCCCCAAGAATGCCACGGAATCCAACCAGAACTCACACTTGGAGAACTTAGCATATAACTTCTGTTCTCGCAAAGTCTGGAGCACAACTCTCAAATGATGCTCGTGCTCCCCCAGGCTACGTGAGTAAATAAAAATGTCATCAATGAAGAAAATGACAAAGGAATCAATATACGACCTAAACACCATATTCATAAAGTCCATGAATGCAGCTAGATCATTATTCAAACCAAAGGACATCACCAGGAACTCATAATGGCCATATCTCGTACGAAAAGCAGTCTTCGGAACATCTGAAGCCCAAATCCTCAACTGATGATACCCCAATCTCAAATCAATCTTAGAAAACACATGAGCACCCTACAACTGGTCAAACAAATCATCGATGCGCGGCAAAGGATACTTGTTATTAATTGTAACTTTATTCAACTGGAAGTAATCAATACACATCCGCATAGACCCATCCTTCTTCTTTACAAATAGAACTGGAGCACCCCACGTCGATACACTCGGCCCGATGAACCCCTTAGCTAACAACTCCTCAAGCTGATCCTTCAACTCCTTCAACTCTTTCGGAGCCATACGGTACGGAGGAATAGATATAGGCTGGGTGCCTGAAGCTAAGTCAATGCAGAAATCAATATCACGATCCAGAGGCATGCCCGGAAGATCCGAAGGAAATACATCAGCAAACTCTCAAACCACTGGCACTAAATCAATCATCGGAGACTCGGCGGTGGTGTCCCGCACATAAGTAAAATAGGCCAGACAACCCTTCTCAACCATATGTCGAGCCTTCAAGAATGAAATAACCCGGCTGGCGGTACTAACTGAGGAACCTCTCCACTCCAGCCTAAGTGGCTCGGGCATGGCTAGAGTAACTATCTTGGCATGGCAATCTAGCACGGCATGATAAAGAGATAGCCAATCCATGCCCAAAATAACCTCGAAATCAACCATGTCGAGCAATAAGAGATTCGCTCGAGTCTCGAATCCACAAAATGGAATCACACAGGACCGACAAATCTGGTCTACAACCACAGAATCACCCACGGGAGTGGACACATAAATAGGAGAACCCAAGGACTCACGAGGGACAACCAGAAAATGAGCAAATAATACTGAAACATAGGAATAAGTGGATCCTGGATCAAATAACACAGATGCCTCTCTACCACATATTGTAATAATACCTGTGATCACGGCGTCTGAGGCCACTGCATCTGATCTGGCCGGGATAACAGAGAATCTAGCTGGAGCACCGGAAGACTGAGCCCCTCCAGAATGAACAGGAGCTGGCTGACCTCCGCTGGCATGAATAGGGGCTGGTAGAGCTCCCCCTTCCTAGACCCCACCTTTGGGGCGACCTCTACCAGTCTGCCCTCCACCTATAGGTGGACGAACCACCGATGCTGGAAATGTAGGCTAATAGCTCTGCTGAACGGCTTTGCCCCGAAGCTTGGGACAAGTCCTCCTCATATGGCCCGGGTCCCCACACTTATAACATCTGGCTGGTGGCACGACCTGCTGCCCTGAAGAAGGACCCTGGAAAGCTAGGGGACGGGGAGAAATCTCCAGCATAGCACTGAAGTAAGGAATAAAAGACCCCTGATGATCGGAATACCCACCTGAGAAACCCTGAATGGCTGGTGGGCGGTAGGAACTCTCTGGCATGGTGCTGAAATAGGGCCTCACTGGAGCACCACAGGGAGGTGGTGAAGGAGCTGGATATGGAGGCCTGCTAGACTGGACTCTACCGAACTGACCTCTACCCCTGGCTGGGGCACCTCTGAAATCTCCTGAAAATCTAGCCCTCTTATACTGATGACCCTGCTCTCTGCCTCTCTAACGATAACCCTCAATCCGGCGAGCTATGTCGACCACAAGCTGATAGGGAGTCCCCATCTCCACCTCTCGGGCCATGTTGGCCCTAATACCTGAGTGCATCCCTGCTACAAATCTCCTTACTCTCTCAGCATAACTAGGCAATATCATAAGGGCATGACGAGACAACTCATAAAACCTGGCCTCGTAATCTCTCACGGACATCTGCCCCTGATTTAGCTGCTCAAACTGATATCGCAGCTCTTCTCTCTCGGAGGGTGGAATATACCTGTCCAGGAACAACTGAGTGAACTGCTCCCAAGTGATGGTAGGGGAACCTGCTGGCCTACCCAAGATGTAGGACTACCACCATCTGCGGACCTTGCCCTCAAGCTAGAAAGTAGTGAAGTCCACTCCATAGGACTCCAGTATCCTCATGTTGTGCAGTCTGTCCCTGCACCTATCAATAACGTCCTGGTCATCCTCGCCCTTCTCACCCCCGAAGATAGGAGGGTGCAATCGGGTCCATCTATCCAGTAACTTCTGCGGATCGCCGTCCGCGACTGGTCTGAGCTCAGGTGCTGCTGCTACTAGCTGGGATCCACCCACGAGCAGTGTACCCGGGGTATGATAAAGTGTTGCTGTCTGACCTGCAGCCTGGGCAGTAGGGGTCGGGGCTCCCCCTTCTGCTTGAGATGTGGTAGGATCCGCTGGAAATAAACCAGCCTGGGACATAGTGTCCATGAATCGCATCATACGGCCCATGATCTCATGGAATCCTGGCGCCGTCATGAAATCTACTGGAGCAGGACCAGCTGGGGGCACCTCACCCTGCTGATCTATAGTGGGGTCCTCTGGTGGTACGACTGGAATAGCTTGGGGGCCTCCCTTATCCTCTACCTCGGGCTGGTGCCCCCCCGGCCTCTGCCAAGGCCGCGAACAACGGGGGTAGCGACCCCTCCCGGATTTGGAATATCGGACGTACGTGTCCTCACCATCTGTGAGAGAATAGAAGAATGAAATATAGTAAACCATCAACTGCACGATAGAATAAAAATAAGTAGAGGTTTTCCTAACACCCTATAGCCTCCCGAAGATAAGTACAGACGTCTCCATACCGATCCGCAAGACTTTACTAGGTTTGCCCGTGACTTGTAAGACCTACGTGAACCTAGTGCTCTGATACCATATTGTCATGACCCAGAATCCTAACTGAGGTCGTGATGGCGCCCAACAACGGGGTCAGGCAAGCCGACTCTTAAGTTACTAAAGGTTCCTTCTTATTAGTTTAAAATATTTTTAAAATATACTCAGTTTTTGAAAGTTAAAGCATGATTTGACAAGGATAATTATCCAAGTTTAATCAAAATAGTCATGATGAGGAATGAACCAAAAGGTATATATACAAACCCGTACACCAAAATAACAATTACGTGTGTACCAGGAACTAGTGTCACAAGTTCTACCGGCATACTAACAGAATATACAAAACATAACATAAAATCCCACTGTCTGAAAGGAATAGAGGGAAATAAGCAAAAGAAAACTCCAAGGTGCCACCGAGGATCGCCAGGAGAAGCAGCTCACCGTGAAGTCGGGTCCAACTGAGATCAAAATCAAAATCCGGTCTGAACCAGATGCACCAGCCTCAGAACTTGTACAATTAAGTACAGAAGTGCAGCATGAGTACATAAGCAAATATGTACCCAGTGAGTATCCCGCCTAACCTCGAATAGGTAGTGACGAGAGGTAGGCGTGATACTTACTAGGATCAACATTTCTAAATAACATGATTTAATAGGAACTAGGCAGGCATAACAGTTGTAGAAATCACAAGGAGATATATCATCAAGTATAATTGTATTTACCTTTGAATGTCAAATTTTACTAACACATAATGTACTAAATTCCCTTATTAACAGGAACCAGTTTGTATAATTACAATAAATTCCCAGTGAATCATACAACACATAATAGGCCAGACGCGTCGCGAAAAATAAATGTGCACTGCCGAGGGTCGAACTTAACCATAGATTCATCTATTACCCCGCTCGCGAATCGAACATGTGATGCGATTGACATAATAGTAGGGCTATTCCGCTCATGAATCATATGTGTGACGCGGTGCCACATACATACATAAAATTATCAATTTTTAGGGAATTATCAAAGATTATTCTTTAAGGCAAGGACCTAAGAAATATATCACGGACAACAACTTCCTAATATATTCATGCTAAATCAAGGATAATAAGAAATTAAAAATACGTTTAGGAATACATGTAAGGCACATATAATCATGCTCGTGAGTCCTAGAACTACCCAACATAACATAGTAATAGCTACGCACGGACTCTCGTCACTTTGTGCGTGCGTAGCCCCCGCAAATATGGACATGCAATTATTTATAATCACCTATAGGGACAATTCTCCCTTACAAGGTTAGAAAGGAGACTCACCTCGTGCCGAACCTACTCCCCGGACCAAGAACGCGCCCGAAACTCCGAACTCTACACCCGAGGACTCGAAACTAGCAAAATGTTATACAAATTCATTAATTTATGCTCGAAATATAGAAATTATCCTACTCATTTAGTAAATTTCTCATTCTTGAAGAAATTCTAAAATCCAACCCCGGGCCGACATGCTCAGATTCCAAAAATTCTCGAAGGAAACACTCACCCATAGCCTAAGGATCATTAATATACAATTTCTACTTGATTTCATAGCTAATTCACGGGTAAATTCCTAAATTATCGAAATCCCTAGGTTACTACCCCATTCTTGAATTTCTACTAATTTAGGTAGTTAATTAAGCTAGTATTCCATGCATGAAGCTAATATTAGAGTAGAATTTACTTACCTTCAATAACCAGGTCGTTTGCCCCTCTAAAATGGTGGAAATCACCTCAAGGAAGAAGAAGATGATAAGGAAAATGAGTTAATTCCCGTGTATAAAAACACATTGTCTGAACAACGTTTTTGCACCTGCGGCTCGAGGCCGCACCTGCGGTCTCGCACCTGCGAGTAAGGGCTCGCACCTGCAGAAATAGACTAGGAGGCCTGGGCCCGCACCTGCGGAGTGGAGACCGGACCTGCGGCTCCGCTCCTGCGGAAGTTTATCCACAACTGCGAGAATCGGCCTGACCACTGGGGGTCGCACTTGTTACACCCTGCAATATTACGTCGATGTTACGTTCGACAGTATTACATTACAATGATGTTACGCTTCGCAATATTAAATGACGACGATGTTGCACCCTGTGGTATTGAATGTTGAATTGGTCGTAAGGTAATTGATATCAGTCCAAGGAAAAGATTATTTGGAGATTATGAGGATTGTACTATTTCAAACAAGTGATAAGTAAATTTGTGGAGGTAAGAGGGTGAGCGAATCAAAGAAAATGAATTCGTCAAAATTTGACACTTTGGGGTAAAATACAGTCTAAGCTATAATACCCCGTATTTATGGACTAGTACCATACAAGGTACCACATAACCATAATAGTAAGGTATACAAGGTATGTTAAAAGTGAGTAGTATTTTAAGCAAGTTGAGATAGTTTTTAATTATGCGGGTAATTGGTTTATTACTGGGTAATGAGAGATTAACCATGTAATTAAGAATTTGTGGATAATTATATATGGGGACAAAATTCCCACGTGGAAGCAAGTGGAGGAATGCTTAATAAGTGACTCTTGAAATTAGAAAATCAAACTAAGTGGGCACATGGATACTACATTTATCCATCTTACAAGCACGTAGAAATAGGACTTGTATTAGTCATTTTTGCACTTTGTCTCAAGTAGATATCATAATTAGTTATTCATTTTTAAGAGGAGATGGAAACTTCATATGAATCTTTATACTACCATAGTAATTCATTTTAAGAGGAGATTGGAAACTTCACATGAATCTTCATACTACAATAGCAATTCATTTTGGGAGGAGATTTGAAACTTCATATGAATCTTCATATTACAACAGTAATTCATTTTGGGAGAAGATTTGAAACTTCATACAAATCTTCATATTACTCCAGATATGTTAAGGCTATCCCTTCTTTCTTTTGGCATGGTCCAAATTATACTGAAGAAACAAAAAAATGCACAGTTTCTATAAATTACTCTATTCATAGAAATAGTAGGGCTGTCTATATTCTTGATTTCCCATGAGAATTATTATTATTTTCTGTTTATGGGTCTCAGAATAATACGCAGTTGGAAGAGTTTATCCGGAAAGAATATTGAGATTATTACGTACTTTTTATGCATTTCATAAATGTACATTGACCCATGACCAGATGGCGTTATATACGCGTATATATGTAAATATATGTATATGGGATATGGGAAAAGGTTACGGCGTTATATACACACCACCACCTGATCAGCTGATATATGATGATGATATTGCCCACAGTGGCTGAAATATGGTTCAAACGGCATTATATACGCGTATATATGTATGTATATTCAAAAGGCGTTATATACGTGTATATATGTATGTATATATATGTATATGGGATATAAGAAAGGTTATGCCGTTATATACGCACCACCACCTGATCATCTGGTATACGATGATGATTTTGCCCACAGTGGCCGATATGATATGATGGGATGCCCTCAGAGGCTGATGATATTATGAAACATGTACCTATGCACGACATGACATTCATATGCATATGCATGACGCTAAAAGTAATTTATGATTTACAAAGTTATTCATACAGGTTGAGTCATGTGCTCTATATTTCTTCCATGTCTCTTATGTACTTATTTATGTGCCTTACATACTCGGTACATTATT
>ML400994.1:71950-82228 GCA_005239525.1 Nicotiana knightiana
GACTCTATCCCGACCTTTATGACATTTATGTACTCTTAGAGGCTTGTAGACATATGTCGTATACGTGGAAGATTGTACGGCCTTGTCGGCCTATGTTTTGAGTTTATAAATGATTATGTTGGCCTATTAGGCCCGTATGTCACGTGTATATGATGATATAATAAGAATGACATATTACATTGGTACTCGGTCGAGTAAGGTACCAGGTGCCCATCGCGGCCCATCGATTTGGGTCGTGACAGCACCTGGGAGGCTGGGACCGTAGGAGCGGTCCCGCACCTTCGACTGGGCAACCGCACCTGCGGTCACACCAGAACAGGTGCACCAACAACTAATGCAACTGGTTTTTGTCATCGTGTGGTGTCCGGGAGGCACCTAGGCCCACCCGAGCCCCCATCCAAATATACCAACGAGTCCCAAATCATAATACGGACTCGCTCGAGCCTTCAGAACATCCAAAACAACGCTAAAACTCAAAATCACACCTCAAAACCCCTAGAACCAAACTTAGGAACTTTAAGTTTTCTAGACTTCGCTAACAACGCGCCGAAATGACCTATACTACTCGGAATGACACCAAATTTTACCAAAAAATCATAAATGACATAACAGAACTATTCCCGGTCTCGGAATTCAGTTCGGACCTCAATATTGCAAAAACACGTCCCAAACCATAATAGGAACTTAAGGAACTCTTAATTCAATATTGGGCGCCGAAACGCTCTCGGGTCATCAGAAACCCATTCCGAACATATGCCCAGGTCCAAAATCATCATACAAAGCTATCAAAATTGTCGAAACTCGATTCCGAGGTCGTTTACTAAAAATATTGACCGAAGTCAAACTTGGCCTTAAAGGCCAACCTTAAGGAACCAATGTTCCTATAGCACTCTAAACACCTCCGAAACCCGGACAACCAGTCCCCGCAAGTCAATAATCATAATAATCTGCTATGGAAAGTTTTATTTAGGGGAACAGGATCTGATAATACAAAATGACCGGTCGGGTCATTACATGAATTTGTTTAGTTAAAATTGGAAAAGTATCGTTAATGAGTTTGTTATATTGATTGTTGATCATTGTGGTGAGAGGGACTTATTCTTTTTCCAATGGCAACAAAAAGTTTTCGCCATATGTGGGCTTTTCAGAGTGTTTTATTGTTAAGCATAGTCATGGTTTTTTCAGTAATATTGCATATAAAATTTGAAGTTGTTTCACTACTAAAAAATAGCAAATTTGCAACCGTCAAATCAGTTGAAAATCGGTTGGAAATCGTGTTTTCCTGACGGATTTCTGACTGAAAGGGATCAGTCGAAAACACGTGATCGCAAAACATTTGCGACAGAATCAGTCAAAAATTTGCGACGGATTCACTCGCAAACTAAAATATGGGAACATTTGAATTTAATCCACTTGCGACCGAATTGGTCGCTAAATTTGGGACTGATTCAGTCGCTAACAAGAATAAAAAATACAAATTAAAAGTTCAGACTAATTCAGTCGAAAAACTAAATAATAAAATTATTTTTTTAATTAAATATTCCTACTGAAACGGTCATACATATTGAGTATTAATTAATTAAAAAATAAAAAATTCTCAATTTGTGACCGAATCAGTCGCAAATCTGGTTAATTTCTGGTGAAATTTGCGACTGATTCAGTTGTAAATTAGGGAAATTTTTTAGCAGAATTCTGCTGTATTTTTAATTACACCACCTGCCAAATAAAACAATCAACCAAACACCTAGTATAACAATCCAAACCCAATATTTACTACAAAACGAACAGTAATATTTATAACAATTCAACCAATTAATCAAACAACCAACTATTAAACAACATAATTAAATATGTATCTAATTTCAACTCTAAACATTCAAATAGCTAATCCTAGTCAGACTTACTCTCCTCCTCTGACTCAGGCTCAGACTCCATTGCACCTTGACTGCCTTTCTTGTTTTTTTAAAATAATTTTTGGACCGAGTTACTTGAAATTCTTGCAATATTTGATCCATTTTTTGACGCGTAGCTTCCACGTCTTCTTGAAAAACTGATGCCCCAGATGCTGGTGGATGACTGGAGGATGGTTGTACTCCAATCCCTTAGACTCGACCTTTATTTGTTTTCCAGGAGAAATAAAGGAAAGAAAGTAAAAGAAATAAGAAAACAAACATGCAACTTTCAAACTAATATCAAAATAGATAATTACATAATATTTATACCTTTATTCACGCCACCAACCGCCTGTGTCCAAATTGTAGTCATATCCTCCGGGCCGGATGATCCTTTAGGTTGAGTTTGTTGCCATATATCAAGATCAATATTATATTTTTCCTGAATTACTAATAATACACATTATATAAATAAAATAAACCAAGGGGAAAAATAATATAGTGTTGGAGTTTGGATCATACAACTGTCTCTAAAGAACGCGCTTCGACCCATCCTTCTCTTGTGTCGTCCTCCTCCTTCTTCTCGTGGGTCTCCGTAAAGACCTTAGCATAAGTCACATCTCCCCCACGTTCCTTTTCCTGAAAATTAAGAAGTAATTATATATATATATACCTGTAAAACTAAGAATGTTTTATAATGAAATTACCAATCTCAAACGAGTGACTGCAAAACTAATAGAACCTCCATTGTGCAACACTCTACCCTTAGTAAAAGCTCTATTTAACTTTGCATGTTCACTCTTCTTCTCCACTTAGGGGTGTTCTACTTCGCCAAGAGCTGATTCCAGACATCTCCACATATCCAATCTGTCCTGGTTTCCACCTCTCCTAGCAACATGATGTGAATCTATTATCCACTTCTACGCTCTCTTCTCGAAGTTCTCATTCACCAGATTTTCAAGTGCAGGCTACCATACGCACCTAACCTGAAAAATTGAATAAATTATATTAGATGAATGAGGATAAGTATTAATAAATATTGATTTATTCTTACCTTAAATTGTTTCTACATGTTCATTCTGTTATGGTACGGTATCTATCTCCAGGAATTTCACGGCTCATGAAAAATGACTTCATAGATTCCATCACCATATGTGCGGCCAGATAGGATGGCAAAAACCTGCATTAGATTTAACATATAAAATACATTCATTCAATTCATTATATGCAAAATTTTATTGAAAGATTTTAAAAGGAAATTGAAGGAAAACTCACTCGTCGCCACGGGGAACGATAATTAGCTGATGAAGATGATCATACTGTACAGTCCCTCTGGTACATTGTCTCACGGTACCAGCAACTGTAGAAGTACTGGTAAATGGGGATACATCTGCATGAGAGCCTCCAATATCCATGTTATATATACTTGGAGTGGATGATGATAGAGATGATAATTGATGGGCGATGTATGGGCACAAAAGATGAACCACCATGCTGGCTACTATGATGGCTCGGGGAAGCAATCTGTGGTGAGCCACCTTACTTACTAGCAGGATCATGTGAGGAACAAGCTGGGAAATGAGGCATGGGTATAAAATTAATGGTGGTTGAAGCTGAGCCACCATGAGAAGGCATATGGAGTAATATTGAAGTGATCTAGACGGGAGGGAGACTTTGAAAAAGTCAGATGACTGTGAAGCTGGCATGGAAGGACGATGCGGCATATGAGGAAGACTCATATTTGAGGATAGGTGGAGGAAACTGATGTCACAACCTAAAATCCACTATAGATTGTGATGGCGCCCAACATCGCCGTCGGACAAGCCAACGATGAATTATCAACTTAATTACTTATTTCATTATTTTTGAAATCATAAATCCCATTAAATAAATAAAGTAAAAAAATTAGTACTCGGTCAAACCCGTGATCCTCATTACCAATTTCCGTATAAAGCATAAATTATAAGATAAAATGATAATAAAACGTGACTACAATAATGAACATCCACTAGGAACTCCGAAAGTGCATGGGCATCTACTAAGAAATATAATAAAATATAACATATGTCTGGAATAAAAGTTATAGGAGAATGTAAGTAACTCTGATGGAGACTCTGTATGTTGCAGATCGTAACATGGAATGCAGCTCACTATAAATTCCCCGCAATAGCCACGCCTTTGTGCCCAGAGATGTGGTGACGAGGGATCGACATCGACACTTACTAGTGGTCTAATATATCAAGTGCAATAGAAAGTAAACAAGTATGAGGCATGGTAAAAGTAAATAAATCGTGTAAACAGATATAGGTATGTGGTACGATCTACTTCTCAATTATCGGTCATCTCCTCAACTGGAGTATATGTGTAAAATGGTCCCCATCAGATAGATCGTCACAACTCAAATCAGGAAAGCTTACAAATACAATGACTTCTTGTCAAATATTACGCACGACGCTGCCGAGGCGGACATCATATCCCATAAAAGTATTTCATAAAGCTGCCGAGGCGAATGACCCGATCCCATAAGAGTATTTATATAAATGCTGAGGCAAACGGCCCGATCCAAAAATAATTTGTACATTGCCGAGGGTCGAACGACACGAACCATATATGTATCTATTATACTGCCGAAGCGAAGGGCTCACTCCTGCGATAATATGATATTGCCGAGGTGAACAGGCCGATCCCATTAGAATATGAAGACTTAACGGGTCCTTTACCCCACTTATATAGATACGTGTGAAATATGAAATATAAAGAATCTTTTCAATGAAAACGCACAACACGAGAGAATTTTGTAAGGGAAATCACAATTATTCAGCGGCTAATCAAGTAACTCGTCAAATATCTACAACAACAAGTAATTCTAATCTCAGGTTGTAATGCAAAATAAAGTAATTAAACAGGCAATGATATCTCAAATAGCACATTTAAAATATGGCGTGGATCTTAGTCTACCCGGACGTAATAAGGAATTCTAGCATACGCACGGACACCCGTCATCTTGTACGTGTGTAGCTCCCACAAGATGTAGCATGTAAAAATAACACCTACTGGGGTAATTTTCCCCTCACAAGATTAGACAGGAGACTTACCTCGCTCCGAAGTTCCATAACCGACTCCAATGCCTCTCTAGCTCCTCAAACCAATGCTAATCGGTCCGAAACTAGCCAAATAATGCGCAAATCAATCAAAAATATACTCCAATACTTATAATTAATCAATTTATAACAATTCCTAACTCTGCTCGAAAAGTCAATAAAGTCAACCCTCGGGCCCACGTGCACGAATTCCAAAAATATTCAAAGATAAACTTTACCCATAAAATTACGAACTCATATATATGATTTATTCCTAATTCCATTTCCAAAATCGGGGTCAAAATCCAAAATTTATCAATTCTAGGCCTTTCTTAAAAATCTCAAAATTTCCATAAATTTTCATGTTTAAATCCACATATAATCCATGTATTTCACTAACATTATATGGGAATTACTTACCTTGTCGTAAATGACAAAAATCTCCCCTTGAAGCTCTCCAAAAATCGCTCAACTAAGTGAAAATAAAAGAACTTGCCAAACCCCGTATAAAACCAAGTCTGCTCAGGCCCCTTCTTCTTCGCGATCGCCGGAGCATCTTCGCGATCGCGAAGTCTTAAAATATCTGCCTCAAAAATTACCCTACGCATTCGCAACCAACGGTCTGCGTTCGGGAAGGCTTAACTGCTCCAGGCCCCCAACTACCCTTCCTTTTTCGTTCGCGACCTCCACGTCACGTTCATGTAGGTTGCCCCAGGTTCTTTTCTGCGTTCGCGACCCCTGTGTCGCTTTCGTGATAAATAATAGTCCAACAACCCAAAATCCTTCTTCGCGAATACGTGAGGCCCTTTGCGTTTGTGAAGGACAAAACCATACACCAGCATCAGCAATTGCAAATCACCCAAACTTTGTCCGAAATCATCCCGAAACACACCCGATGTAACGACCCGACCGGTCGTTTTGAGCTCTAGCACGTCGTTGAACGATTTGAAGTCGTGAGTAGCTCCATTTTAGGTGTTATGACTTGTAGGTGTGGTCAGAATTGAATTTCAGGAAGTTTAGAATTGATTTGGAAAGAAAATTCTCATTTCAGAAGCCTTAAGTTGGAAGAATCAACTAAGATTGGAATTTTGAGTAAACGATCTCTGAATCAGGATTTGAAGGTTCCTGCAGGTTTGTATGATGATTTCGGACTTGGGTGTATGTCCGGCTCGGGGTTTGGATAACCCGTGAGCGTTTCGGCATATATTGTGGAAGTTAGCATTTTAGAAGGATTTAATGAATTTGGGCTTGAAGTGCATTCTAGTGAGGTTGATGTCCGTTTGGGATTCTGAGTCTGGGAATAGCTACGTATGGTTATTCTGGAGTTGGGAGTGCGATCGGAAGTGAATTTGGATGTAGGTCATTTTGAAGTCATTTGACTAAAGATAGAAATTTGAAGGTTTTTGAGAAATCCGACCGGAAGTGGAAATTTTGATATCAAGGTCAGAATGCTATTCCGGAAGTTGGAGAAGGTTCTTAATGTTGAATATTACTTGTGCGCAAATTTTGAGGTCAATCGGACGTGATTTGATAGGTTTCGGCATCAGATGTAGAAGTTGGAAATTTCTAAGTTCATAAAGTTGGGATTTGGGTGCGATTCGGGGTTTAGATGTTCTTTGAGGCCTCGATCAAGTCTGCATTATGTTTTGGAACAGGTTGGTATAATTGGACGGGGCCTCGGATGGATTCCGGGTGGTTAACGGATCAATGTTTGAAGTTGGAGAAGGCTGAAGGCTGCTGCCATCTAGTGTAACTGCAGCTGCGAGTCTTTGACCACAGATGCGGATCCGCGGGTGCGGCTAAGGGCGCCGCAAGTGCGAGTTCTGGGTTGGAGCTGAGGAGGCCACAAGTGCGGAAGATGGGTCGCACCTGCGGAAGCGTAGGTGCGAAGAAGGGGCCGCAGAAGCGAGAAGTGCTGGGTTGAGTTAGAACCGCACCTGCGATGGAATTTCTGCAGGTGCGTAGCCGCAGGAGTGGCTATTGGACCGCAGGTGCGAAGGGAGGCCTAGGAAGAATGTTTTAAAGACGGGTCATGACAACATGGTATCATAGCGCTAGGTTCCCGTAGGTCTCACGAGTCATGATCAAGTCTAGTAGAGTCTTGGGGATCGGTACAGAGACGTATGTACTTATCTTCGAGAGGCTACAGGGCTGTTAGGAATACTTCCCTTCTTTATTCCCCATCATGCGATTCGATTCCCTTAAGGCTTATGCCTAAGTTTATTCTTACTCAATCTTACGCGTCGCGATGCGCTTTCTATGAATAAAAAATTTGAGGAATTTAAATGGTGCTACGGATGTAATTTGAGATGTTTCCATGTGTAATGGTTTGGGCTATTGTTATGGCCCTGCAAAAGAATAATATGTTGTTTCAGCTCAGTAGCTGTGTTCCTGAGAGCGTTAAGGATATGCTCAGGTAGTGATGATGCTTGCGATTGGTTATCGTGTGATGTCGATATGATGATAAAATGCTTGCCCGTATGTTGAGGATGATGAATGGTTTGAAGGGAGGTATTCTCAGAGTGTGATTTTGAGACTTCGATATTTTAGTTCCGGTAGAGGAAAGGCATTTGGGTTAGGAATGGTCCGGTTGGGGTTGATAAAGTAGTAAGACTGGGTGTCTTCAAGTGAGGTGGGATATGCACCTGTGACGTGAAGTCTTTGTCTTGATCGAATGAAATGTGTTAAGTTTGTCGGTGCTATGGTTTCTTCAGTTGCGTGGGGTCAGAGTATTGAAGAATGCGGTGGGCAGAGACTGCGAGGTGTGGTGGTTCAGTACCTGATACGTGTAGATAATGAAGGTAGCTAGAGAAAGATGATCTTCGGGAAGCTTGAAGTCGTGGTGATCTGCTGGTTTGAGAGCAACAGAGAAAGGTTCTGAAGTGAGGCTAGGCAGTGGTTCCATTTCTAGGAGGCCAGGTGTAAGAAGTGGAAGTCGAGCAGTCGCAAAATGGGGGAGCGACAATATAGCTTGGAATTTGAAGATATTATCGTGCATGTAATGGATGTCCATGAGGAGCGGACGGACTAGTAAAGTTGGTAAATGAAGTAAGGCGTAGGATGGGGTATTGAAGTCGCAGAGAGCGTGCATTTCAGTGTCGTTGGAAGGTGTCCGCGGGTGATTTCCACAAGTGGGTTATCTTCTGTGAATAGGTTAGTGATGGCAGGGTTGGCAGGTCTCTGTGAGGGGTTCTAGTGGCCAGTCGGTAGGAGGCAGAATGTGAGAATGATGCTAGAGAATTTGAGTATTTAGGGAGTGCTAGCAAGAGGATTTGGAGGAATTGGACGGATTGGTGGAGCAAGATCGTGTTATCAAAAGAGAAAGGATCTCGACAGGGTCTAGAGTGGTGCAAGAAGTAGCTTCAGGCTAAGTGGGGGAGTCCCACCATTTGCAGTGGAGTTGTAGGATTATGTTATCATAAGGATGCGGATTGTCGACGCGTTGGCAAGTTTTTTCAGCTAAGGGAAAGGGGTAAAATGGTGATCGTCCGTGGGATTTGATGAATGTGTGCAAAAGTTGGCCCTGTCAGATCAGGGTTAGGCTTTGGAGGATTCAGAATTTATGCTAAAGGCATGGGCGAGTTGTAAGGATAGTGACTTAGTCACGTGTTTCATTGAAAAAGGTGTTCCTGTGCTAGGAGAGCCTCAGAGTTGATTCTATTCGGGGCCGATCAGAGTGGGTGACTCTCAATAGCGGTCCTTGTGAGTTCAAAGGTTAAGAATGCGACTTTTAAGGGTTCCAGGCAGCAAAGCTTTTGCAGAGTAATTTCTTAGAAAGAGGAGGATGGTTGGAATGTTCTATGATATGTTTCAACATGCAAGATAATATTGGAGGAGTGAGAGGAATAAACTCCGGATTGAAGAAGAGATTATCAGGAGGTATGAGACGACTTGCGGGATTTAGGCAGCATAGTCTCGTGAATCAAGGTCACTCGGGGTGAGTGAGGGTTGAGTTTGCTATGAGTTGAAGGAAGTTGCTATTATTCCTGAGGCAATTGAAGATGATTAAAAGAAGATAGATTTATTAGCCATGGTTGAAATGGCACATTTGCGGCAGTCATCGGTTCCTTTGATGTGATTTAGTTATGCAAGTGGTTTGTGCCGGCATGTGCGGGGCTTGGGGCTTGTTGGCCGTCGTAACGGATTTTATGTGGGAGCATTTGAGTGTTATGGCCTTCCAGGTATAGGTGGACCCTGGAAGGGTTATGATGGTATAGACTAATACTTAAGGATTTGCATGATTGGGTGATAGTGAGAATTCACTTGTGTGTTGGGATGGTACTCTTGAATTGAGTAAAGTAAAAGATTTCTATGTGATTAAGTGTTCACCCTAATCGTGGTTCAGAAGTTATGATGGAATTCTTGTGCTACCTCATGTTGGTAGGTTAGGTGCGGAAAACAGTATGTAGATGGGAGTAAGAATCGAGATTTGCGGTTCGGTGATGATAAGGATGTCATGAGCTCGGAAGAGCAAGGAAAAGTGATTTGAAAGTTCAGTATAAGCTAGTGTTATCTTCAGTGTCGCCTGAGATTGAAATTCGGTGGAAGAGGCTTTGTACTCTGATTATGCGTTCTTGAATTATCTTACAACATAGTATGGCTAGTGGTGGATAGGCAGACTTGTTTCCTTGTGTGCGGAAGGTCGTGGAAGCGTGACCGCGAAAAAATTGCATAAAGTGTGACATGTAGTCACTTGATGGATTGAAGATTTGGACAGAGTATAAAGAAGTGCAATGTGGCTTTATTGAGAATTTATGCCTGGAAGGCGTTCAGTCCAGTTGAGTATGGATTTTGGGGTGTTGTCCCGCTGATGATGGTTGTTCTTGTGTATTATGAGAGAAGGTGGGTTAATATGGACCCAGGTAAAAGCTATTTGCTTAGTTTGTGGGAGCAAGGTAGACTCGATGCTTGTGGATGGATTTAAATATGATTATGGGCTCCGTATGAGCCATGCATGTTCATTTCAGTAGAGCGCTTTTCATGGAAAGGTATTAGAACAATGGGTGTTGTTCCGTCTTCGTCAAATTCATGTGTTATTATGATTGTGTCGTGTGAGTTGTGAAACGGCTTGATAATTTCCTATGTGTTGAGGTCCCGCATAGTAGGGATGTTATGTGAGCAGGATAGCTCTTGAGATCCAGAGTGTATATTTATATCGAGGTTGAGGTTTGTTGCATACGGCTTTATCAGTCTCCCTAGGATGGTATTATGCACTTAGCGTGCTTGTGATCAATATTCAATAATTTGTAATAGTGAGTAAATCAGCTCCATATATATATATATATATATATATATATATATATATA
>ML401000.1:0-49454 GCA_005239525.1 Nicotiana knightiana
AAGATTCTGCAAAATATTCACAATTAGTACTTGTTACTAATCTTTGATTAAAACAAACATGTAAAAAATTAAAGAAAAACACTGTCTAAGTCATGATAAACAGAGTTCAATTGACTTAGTCAACATGATGGTATACATATGTCTATTATTTGATTAACAAGGATGGACCATACATATAATTATTAACATAGGGTTTACTTCATGAAAGCTCAACAAGATTTCTTATAAGAATAACAATACTGTAGAATCATTTCAACTAGCTAAGTCATGATAAACAGAGTTCAATAACAACATAGAGATAACATAACCATCATAACATATTATTAACTCACAAATAAGAATAACACCAAAAACATAACATAGCAAGAAAAGTCACATGTTACTGATGTATATCATGAACATCAGGTGATTGATAGGGAAAACATCAAACAAAGAGCTATATAAATAGTTAAAGAATAAAAGAGGGAGGTCAGTGTTGTTCACTGACCTCCCTCGAAGCAGGAAACCAAGTAGGGATGATTAGTAGCCGTTTAAGAACCCATCCTAATAACAATCAACTTACATAAGCTGAAATCGAGCAGGAATGAAAAGAAGAAAAAAGAAATTAGATAAGAGCTTCTAAATACTTAACCCAACCGAATTTTTTTAGGTTTTTAGTGTGTGTCTGTGTGTTCATTCAATGCTTCTTTTTGCATTTTTGGTGGGAGCATTCAAAGCTCTATTTATAGTAGCATTGAAGTCTTAGGGCTTCATTTGAATTCAAAGTAATAGTGAGGGATGATGAGTGACCGATGATGATAGAAAAAGGGAGGAAAATAGAAGAAAACAAATGGGAAATCAGGGTCGTTTTTACCTTGGCATGAAGATGGTGTAAGAGTCAGTCGTATAAGATGTTACACCCTGTACTTTCATGTTAGAATTCGTCTTAAGTGAATCAATATGAGCCGGAGAGTTGAAGGACCTTTACAAAGATAATGATTGGTTAAAACAAGTTTTAACGAAGTATCCTGAGGGTTGGACGGTTAAGAAGCTAATCAATCGAAGAAAATAAGTTTCGTCGAACGTCGACAAGTTGGGAATGTTATACTCGTACTTGTGGGGTGATACTAGGGTGCTTAAGATGATAAGAAGGTAATTTTGTGAGGTATTTTAGTCATATGATAGTCGTGTGTTATGTTTTGAAGTCAAGAGAGTTGTGAAACAAAAGTCGTCAAAAGTTACTATTGCTCTCAAACGCACATGCAAGTATACGTGGTCGTACAAGTTATAAATGATAAGTCGAGTGTCGAACCCACAAAGACTTGTGTTAACTACTCACTAGTTTCACTAAGATTATTATTCAACCAAATATTTCTGAGTTCGAAAGTGCGATTATACTACGCAATAATTCTAGCAAGTAACTAATTTATCAAACATCAAAATGGTTGTTGTGTATTCAGTAGAGACAAATATTCTAGGGTTGTGTAATGACCCAAAAAGTCATCTCTTATTTTATAAGTCAAAACTATGTTCCAGGCCTTGAAAACCTCCTTTTATCTCACCTTGTTTTACGTGCACAGTCCGAGCGTATATCTCGAAAGTTTTTATATGAAAAACTGAGAAAAATGCTAATTTTTCCTTTAAAATTGAATTTAAGTTGACTTCGGTCCATATTTTGGATAAACGGACCCGTACCCGTGATTTGACGATCCCGGAGGGTCCGTAGGAAAATATGGGACTTGGACGTATGCCCGCAATTGAATTCCGAGGTCCCAAGCCCGAGAAATAAATTTTTGAAAGAAATTATTTTATTGAAATTACAAGAGTTTTTGGAAATTTTATTATATTTGAAATTTGTGGTATCATACCCGTATATTGGTTCCGGAGCCCAGTACAGGTTTAATATAGTATTTGAGTGATGTCTGTAAAATTTGGTAAGAAACAAAGGTCATTTGACGTGATTCAGACTCGTAGTTGTGGAATTTGAAACTTCGAAAGTTCTTGAGATTTTCTTTGATTTTGATGCTAAATTTGTTGTTTAAGATGTTATTTTGGTAATTTGATCGCGTGAGTAAGTCCGTAGGATGTGTTTGGGGTTGTGTGCATGTTTGGTTTGGAGCCTCGAGAGCTCGGGTGAGTTTTGGATAGGTATCAGGGTGTTTCAGACTTAGAAAATCTAGTGAAGTAGTTGTTTTCGGGTGTCTGGTAATTGTACTATGCGAACGCGTGGTAATCTACACGAACGCGAAGAGGAATTGGGGCTGGGGCTGGGTTTGTACTATGCGAATGTGGGTAGTGGCTCGCGAACACACAACTTTAGGAGGGGAACTGGAGGAGGGGATCTAATACTTTATGCGAACGCGTAGGTCACACACGGACGCATAGCCTTAGGAGGGCTGGTCAGGGAATTTGAAAAAAACAACCTATGCGAACGCGGCCAAAGGCACGCGAACGCGAAGCCCAATAGGGCCAGTGCTATGCGAACACATCAGACCTCTCGTGATCGCGTAGAGGGTTTGTCCAGGGGTTTAAAACAGTAACAAAAATGGGAATATGCCATAATTTCATATCTCTTTCCATATAATCCGACCTTAGGCGATTTTTGAAGAGGGACTTCATCACCAAATCATAGGTTTGTGTTCTTAACCTCATTTCCTTCAATTTCCATCAACACCCATTATATTTTTAGGCCTAAATCTTGTTCTTGAAGGGTAGAAAATTATGAATTTTTGGTGAATTAGGGATTTTTTAAATTTGGGAATTTAGACCTTGATTTGGGGTCGAATTCCGAAACTATTTATATATTCGGGCTCGTGGGTGTATGGGTGATCGAGTTTTGGTCCGAACCTCGTGTTTTGACCAAGCGGGCCCGGGGTCGATTTTTGACTTTTTGGGAAGAATGATAGAAAACTCATAATTAAGCATTGGGGTTGGATTATTTAGCATTTTTTTGATATTTTTAAGCTAAATATGTCTAGATACAATCGAATTGGAGGAAAATTATAAAGGGAAAGCGGTAATTGAGGCTTGAGTTTGGTCGTGGAATTTGAGGTAAGTGTTTGGCTTAACCTTAGCTTGAGGGAATATGTATTGTGTCTTATTTGCTACGTGTTAGTATAATGTGCAACGTATAGGTGTGGTGACGAGTATCTATACGTTGGTGTCAAGCATGCCGTGAGTCGAATATTATGATTTATGTGATTTTTCATTAAGCATTACTTGAGTTTAATTTGACAATTATCTATGTTGGTGGTGTTTATTTGGTATTGATCATTATTGAGTATTGACTCGAGTTGAGAATTACTAGGTGAGATTGGTTATAGCTGTTTTCCCTTGCCGGGATGATATTGATTCTACTGTTGACTCTCTTGTCGGGTCGTTATGGCTTTATTATTGTTGTTTGAATTGTTGATTTCCTTGCCAGATTGTTGATATTGATTTGTTTGGTTGAGGAAGGGTGTAAAGCACGAAGGGTGATGCCGTGCATTCTACTTATTATTTGGTGAGGATGAGAGTAAAAGCACGAAGGGTGATGCCGTGCATTCTATTTATTATTTGAGTGAAGATGAGAGTGTAAAGCACGGAGGGTGATGTTGTGCATTCTATTTATTATTATTGTGCGGATGAGAGTAAAAGCACGAAGGGTGATGCCGTGCATTCTATTTATTATTTGGTGAGGATGAGAGTAAAAGCACGAAGGGTGATGCCGTGCACTTGTTTTTGTGTTGTTATTTCTGTTGTTTAAATTTATATTTAATTTGTTGCTTTACTTCTTATTTCCATTATTTGATATTTCCTCCCCTCAGTATGTTCCCCTTGCCTTGTATTTAGCTGCTTAATTCTTGTTGTTATTATTTTCTCTGTATATGATTAAACTGCACAGGTTTAGTTGGTTGTGGTGTCCTAGCCTCGTCACTACTTCGTCGAGGTTAGGCTCGACACTTACCCAGTACATGGGGTCAGTTGTACTGATGTTGCACTCTGCACTTGTATGCAGATCCCGGTACAGGACCCTACGGACCTTAGAGTGAGGAGGCTGCCTTCAGTCCTTTTGGAGATTCCGAGGTAGTCCTGCAGGCGTCTGCAGGCCTTGACGTCCCCTTCTACTTTATTTCCATTATGTTCTTTTTTATTTTGAGACAGATGTATTTATTTTGTTCAGACCTTTATATGTAGTATTCATAGACAGTCCGTGAAGTTGTGACACCAAATTTTGGGTTTAGTATTATGATTTTCGTAATGGCTTTTAATTTAGTTGAAGACTTTGTTTTCTCTCACACTTTTATTTCCGTTGATCTGTACATCACCTGTTATCTGTTAAAACTAAATGAATAATGTAAATAAACAATAACGTTGGCTTGCCTAGCGGTCTCAATGTTAGGCGCCATCACGGTCCCGACGATGGGAAATTCGGGTCGTGACAAGTTGGTATCAGAGCACTAGGTTGCTTAGGTCTCACAATTCACGGACAAGCTTAGTAGAGTCTGAGGTACCGGTACAGAGACGTCTGTGCTTATCCCCCAGAGGCTACAGAGTTTAGAAATGACTTCACATCTATTCTTCTATGTCGTGCTATTTGATTTCTCAAACTAATTGAACTTCTACTCTATTCTCTCGCAGATGGCGAGAACACGTGCTTCTTTATCCATTGATCAGCAACCCGAGTCTCTAGTTGAAGCTCTTACGAGGGGCCGAGGACGAGGTCGAGGCCGTGCTAGAGGCCGAGGAAGGGGCAAAGCTCAGGCCAGAGCAGCAACCCCAGTGGCGGAGCCCCAGGTAGAGTTTGCTGATGAGGTTCCTGCCCAGACAGTCCCGGTTGGACCAGCTCAGGTTCCCGAGGGGTTCATCGCCACTCCGGTACTCCAGGATTCTCTGGTCCGTCTAGTGGGCCTCATGGATACCGTTGCTCAGGTAGGTTTACTTCCTACAACACCAGCCGTGTCTCAAGCTGGGGGAGGAGCCCAGACTCCCGCTACTCGCACTCCGAAGCAGTTGGATTCTCAGTTCCAGACTCCAGCACCTCAGACAGCTGAGGTAGTTCAGTCGGTTATTGTGGCTCAGACCGGTGATGGAGCAGCTATGTCTGCTGATGCTTTGTTGAGGTTGGACCGGTTCACTAAGTCATTTATTACTACCTATAGTGGTGCATCTTTAGAGGATCCCAAGGACTATTTGGATAGCTTCCATGAGGTTCTACGGAGCATGGGGATAGTGGAGACCAATGGGGTCGACTTTGCAACGTTCCATCTATCAGGTCCCGCCAAGACCTGGTGGAGAGATTATTGTTCGGCTAGACCGGCTGGATCACCGCCTCTGACTTGGTCCCAATTCTCTAATTTGTTTCTGGAAAAGTTTCTCCCTATCACTTGGAGAGAGGATTATACGAGGCAGTTTGAGCGCCTCCAGCAGGGTTCTATGACCATCACCTCAGTATGAGACTAGATTCATTACCTTGGCCCGTCATGCTATTATGATACTTCCCACCGATCGAGAGAGGGTGAGGAGGTTTATTGAGGGACTAGCTCAGCCGATCAGATTGTAGATGGCTAGAGAGGCAGGGAGTGATATTTCCTTTCGGGATGCAGCCAATGTGGTCAGACGAGTCGAGATGGTTCTATCACAGGAGAGTGGTCAAGGATCTGACAAGAGGCCTCGTCATTTTGTCCGGTTCGGTGGTGTCTCATCTGGAGGCAGTGATTCTTTTGGTAGGGGCTATCCTCCTAGATCGTTTCAGTCAACACTTTAGGTTTCTCACAGTGCTCCAAGTGGCCGTGGTTACCACATGCAGTATTCTGATCAGCTGCCCTACATTCCACCATCAAATCCTATCAGTGCACCACCGTTCCAGAGTTTCTAGGGTGGTTACTCAGGTTTTCAGGGTCTGTTTCAGGGCCAACAGTCTCAGCAATCGAGATCTTATTATATTTGTGGTGGTCCGGGGCACCTTGCTAGATTTTGCCCTCGAGCCTCGAGCAGTCCTCAGCACCAGGGTTCCCGCACCAGGTGTTCCACCACCTGTTCAGCCAGCCAGAGGTGGCGGTCGATGTGTTAGAGGTGGAGGTTAGGCAGTTAGAGGTGGAGGCCAGGCTACTAGAGGTAGAGGTCAGCCAGCAGGAGGTAGTCCCAGGGGTGTAGCTCAGATTAGTGGGCCCCAACCCCGATGTTATGCTATTCTAGCCAGACCTGAGGCTAAGGCCTCCGATGCGGTTATCACATGTATGGTTTCAGTTTGTAGCATGGATGCTTTGGTTTTATTTGATCCAGGGTTCACATATTCCTATGTGTTATCTTATTTTTCTCCTTATTTGGTTATGCCTCGTGATTCTCTGAGTACTCATGTATATGTGTCTACACCGGTGGGTGATTTTACTGTGGTAGATCATGTCTACCGTTCATGTGTAGTGGTTATTGGTGGTCTTGAGACCAGTGTAGATCTTCTACTCCTTTATATGGTAGATTTTGATGTTATTTTGGGGATGGATTGGCTGTCGCATTATCATACCATCCTGGACTGTTATGCCAAGACCGTGACCTTAGCATTGCCGGGGTTGCCTCGACTAGAGTAGAGAGGGACTCCTGGGTATTCTTCCAGCAAGGTTATCTCATAATGAAGGCTGGGCGTATGGTCGAGAAGGGGTGTTTGGCCTATTTAACCTATGTTCTTGATTCTAGTGCCGAGGTTCCTTCTATGGAGTCTGTGCCCGTTGTTCGTGAGTTTTCAGAGGTGTTTTCTGCAGACCTGCCGGGTATGCCACCCGAAAAAGATATGACTTTTGCATTGATTTAGCTCCGGGCACTCAGCCCATTTCTATTCCGCCATATCGTATGGCCCCGCCAGAGTTGAAGATGTTGAAAGAACAATTACAGGACTTGCTTGATAAAGGCTTTATTAGGCCTAGTGTCTCGCCTTGGGGTGCGCCGGTGTTGTTTGTTAATAAGAAAGATGGGTCTATGAGGATGTGCATATATTATCGGTAGTTGAACAAGGTTACCATCAAGAATAAGTATCCGTTACCGAGGATTGATGATTTGTTTGATTAGCTTCAGGGTGCCAAGGTATTTTCGAAGATTGATTTGATATCTGGTGGATTGCTTCAGCAGATTGAGATTCCTGAGTGAAAATGGGAGCTTATCACCATGGATTTCATTGTTGGACTCCCACTGACTCAGAGGAAGTTCGATGCAGTATGGGTTATTGTGGATAGGCTGACCAAGTCAGCGCATTTCATTCCTGTGGCAGTTTCATATTCTTCGGAGAGATTGGCAGAGATCTACATTAGGGAGATTGTTCGTCTTCATGGTGTTCCCGTGTCTATTATTTCTGACCGAGGTACGTAGTTTACCTTGCATTTCTGGAGGGCGGTTCAACGTGAGTTGGGCACGAGGGTCGAGTTGAGCATAACATTTCACCCTCAGACGGACGGACAGTTCGAGCGTACTATTCAGATTTTGGAGGATATGCTTCGAGCCTGTGCCATTGAGTTTGGAGGTTCTTGGGATCAGTTCTTGACATTAGCCGAGTTTTCCTACAACAACAACTATCAGTCGAGCACCCAGATGGCTCCCTATGAGGCATTATATGGTAGGAGGTTTTGGTTGCTGGTTGGGTGGTTTGAGTTGGGAGAGGCTCGGTTGTTGGGTACAGACTTAGTGCATGATGAGTTGGATAAGGTTAAGATCATTTAGGATAGACTTCGTACAACTTAGTCCATGCAGAAGAGTTATGCTGATCGCAGAGTTTGTGATATGGCATTCATGGACGGAGAGTGGGTGTTGCTTCGGGTGTCGCCCATGAAGGGCGTGATGATATTTGGGAAGAAGGGAAAGCTAAGCCCTAGGTACATCGGTCCTTTTGAGATCCTTGACAGAGTGGGAGAGGTGGCTTACAGACTTGCGTTTCATTTCCACCAAATTTATCAGCTGTGCATCCAGTGTTTCATGTGTCTATGCTTCGGAAGTATCACAGCGATCCATCCCATGTGTTAGACTTCAGCAGTGTCCAGTTGGACAAGGATATGACCTATGAGGAGGAGCCGTTATGCATATTAGACCGGCAGGTTCGTCAGTTGAGATCGAAGAGTTATCCTTCGGTTCGTGTTCAGTGGAGAGGTCAGCCTACCGAGGCAGTGATACGCTCAAATTACACCTTAAAATACTGTAAAACGATCGATGTCAAATATAGTAACCCAATAAGGTTGGGGTCGAATCCCACAGGGAATAGGCGTGAAAAGTTTACTTTGGTAGTGTGATTCTTAACTCAAATCGTATCTCTATTCCGTTAATTGTAACAAGAATATGGGAATAGATTGTGTGGTAATTTGATCAAAATAGTTACAAGTATGATTAATTAAAGTTTTAATTAATGTGATTAACTAAACCAAGATTGTGTCCCCTTCAGTGAAATGTAATGCTAATAGGTATTAATATGATATATTTCTAATGGAATGCCCTTTAGATATGTAAAAGATTTCTAAATGACTACCCAATATTTTCCAATAGATGGGTAGTATGTCTTCTTTATGATTTTTCCAAATATAAAAGAGTTACAATGAAGAGAAATAACTTTATGCCAAATAAAACCCACTTATTCCTAAGCGATTCTATTAAACAAGGTTTAAAGCCTTGAGTCTTTGATATTTACTCCTACGAATCGTAACTCACTTTTCCAAGTAAAGAAAGAATTTAATGGCACTTGTTAATGTTTGCAACCACCAACAATAAATGAAGAAAGAGAAGTAAATAAATATCAACCAACCATTATATATATATTCAATATTAAATACCCAATAAAATAACACCATTTAGGGTCCACAACCTTAGTATTTAAAGCTAGCTACTCATGCTTAAAGACAAAAATATGAGAGTAATAAATGTCATAAAGCTTATAAAATACAAGAATCTTCACTTCTAAAGCTTCCAAAATAGAAGAATATTCAATGAGTGTATTGTAGCCCAAAAATCAGAAAAGAATTACCCACAAAACCCCAATAAATCTATTTATAGTGGGCTAAAATTCGGTGTAAAAAATGGACAAAATTTCCCTTCCAGGTCAACTATGCGACCGCATTCCTGTCGCATAACAGAAATGCGGTTCACATTCTTCATGGAGCCATCACAGATACAAACCCTAGTTTCCAGGTGCGTCACTGCATTCATGTTGTGCGTTCCAAATTGTAGATATGCGACCGCACAGTTGCATCGCATTTCTGAGCTCAGCTTTTGGCGTTGGAGGTTTGCAGTCCATTATGCGGCTCACAAACCAGTTATGCAATCGCATTATGGACCGCATTTTTGCACTTGAATTTTTGCCAAACAGTCTGTTGAACTATGCGGTCCACCTGCGCATTATGTGGTCCGCATAGCAGATATGCGGTCCCCCCTTGTTGATTATCCGATCGCATCTTGTCTTTTTCTTATCCTTTTTAGCTTTTTGATCTCTTTTACATGTTCTTGAGTTTCAAACCCCATGCACTGCAAAACATCAAAATTCCATAAGTATAAAAGATAAATGCACTTAAAAACGATCTAAAATCCAACTACAAGACCGGAAACAATAATGACCAAGGACGGTGTTAATTGCTAGTACCACAAGCATGAATTTTTGTTTATTTACCCTTTATGAACAATCATTTTTATATACAAGGAAACTAATCAACTTGTGAACTTTGAACCTCGACCAATTTGACAAAATGTTACTCTCAGCTGAGTGCACTAGCATCCGACTTCAAGAATTCGACTTCTGTCAGACTTCACAGTTCATGTGCCCTACCAGAAAGAAGGTCCCAACTCTCAATATTTACAATGACAGCAAAAAGGGATATATTCACAAAGACACTCACTCTCACAAAGAGTTTCAAGTGTTACAACACATCATACCATAGACTTGCCCTAATTTTGATTCGTTGCCCATTTAAGAACATTTGGTTGGAGATCCCATGAGGAAGTTTTAAGCTTGTAATGTAGGCATAGGGAAGGGTTGGATAATAATTTGGGTACAAGTGACTACACCCTCCTTGAACACTACTCACATTTTTCTCTTTCAATGCCCTTTGCCTCTTTTCAAACCACATAGACCTTATTGGTTCTTAGTTACCAACTTTGAACCACCTGCCATACCCCTCTAGTTTCTTTTTCTTTTTCTTTTTTTATATTTTTCTTCAAAGCTCCATATGTATATATATACATATATTTCTTCTCTTTTTTTTGTGGAGCTTGAATAATCTCATGCGAATATTTTGAGGTGCAGGTTCCTTCGCTCAATGTACAACCTTATCAACTTCCACTTTTGACACCCCACCCCCAACATAGATTTTTAGCCTCATTCTCAATGTTCAAGGAGGGACGGGTTCAAAAGAGGGAGTTATTTTACAAAAAAAAGGAAAGGTTTGTAATAAGGTGTCCAACAAAAATGTTAAAGGCTCAAATGGGGTAACTAGTGATAACATGAATACATTGGGTAGCTTGAAAGGTTCACTGGGTTTTCCATATCACAAAGACTGCCTAAGGTCATTTTCCAACTAAATGTACTTATCATGAGCATCGAAAAACCAACCGGGCAATTTCTAGACGATAGAAGTAACACAAGAATTATTTATACAAAAGCTAACACACACGCCACACGACTGTTTCGCTCAACATAGTTTTAGCTCTCGAGTCAACACTTGGAAACTCGAAACTTTCATCATATTTACATGTATAATTCTAAGTAAGAATAGAGTCAAAAAGCGAGCCTCAAGTTCACAAAGTTGATTGCCTTTACAACACATGATACCTTTTGTTTGTTTTTTTTATATCACGGAAGGGTATAGGTTATTTACAGACACACATGCTTGAGACTAGACACCTACACCAAGCTGGTCAATACGTTTCATCCTACTTCCATGGTTCTACTATTACACCCTTGGAAAAGAACCTGCGAAGAAAAACCAAGGGGAATTCATTGTTAATTACTACTGATAAACATACGTACACTTATCTACTTGTTGTTATATATATATATATATACACAGATAACATATGTACAAGGAAAACAAAAGTTAACGATAAACAACACAAGAAATTACGAAATTTTACCGACAACTTTGAAGATCACATATAACACAAAAAAAAAACAAGTACAATAGTTTGAGTATCACACAATTTGTCACAAAATATACTCATACAAGGCTACCCTTCCACCCCCAACTAAAGAGAATGCATTTTCCTCAATGCATAAGAAATGTAAAATAGAGTTAGGGGCTCCTTGGGGCGCACTAAGCGCTATAGGAGTTAGTAGCCTGCTGGGTGTCAGAGGGGTCAATGACCGCTAGTGGAACTGGGGTTGCTAAAGTCTCAGCTGGAGGTAAGATGACCACTGGTGGTGGAAGATCTGCTGAAGACTCAGTTGGAGAGGTGACTGCTGCTATAGGTGGAGTATCCTCATGTCCTGCAACTGAAGGTGGAGTCCAAGAGCTGCTGGCCTCGCTTGATAACGACGGAATGTCTGATGTTATGGCCCGAGTAGCGGTGTCAACTAGTGACTGCTGTATCGCCAACTATACCTGAGATTCTTCTTCTTCTCCGCAGCTGTGGTGACGGCAACCTGCTTGCCCTTCTCCTGAGGGCCTTCATCATTAACAGAAAAGTCCTCCTCATCAGTTTCCTCCTCAGATGACTCCTCAACCTCGAACTCTACTGAATTTTTGGACTCCTCCCCGCAAGGTATGACAACTGGCTCAGAGGAAAGTGGGGGCTAGGAGGGTCCAATAGTCTGGTCTGCCTGGGCTGTCATCAGTGTGGAGAAATCAAGACCAGTCTCCGATGCGCCCGCTCCCTACTCTCCTTCCTTAGGCAGGAAGGAAGAGAAATCAAACTCTATATTTTGCAGCTTGTGGAGCTCAGTCTTTAGTGTAGTCACATCAGTGCAGAGTGTTGACAGGTCTCCAACCTCACCATGCTCAATCTTCTCAATCCTGGCCTCAAGCCCCTTCAGGCGACCCACATAAGATATGTGCTGCTGCTATAGGGCCGTCACTGATGATTGAATGGGGGTTAGGGCCTTCCTGATAAGTGTAGGGAGGTCATTCAGAAGCTTGTCTACCTTAGCATTGGTGCGCTGAGCTAGGAGACCAAGCGTCGAAAGGACTGGAAATGAAGTAGGTGGCTGGGAAATGACCTGAGGGGTAGGCTGTGGGGCAGCAGTGGATGCCTCTGCGGTATGAGGTGCAATAGGAGTCTGGAGTCGAAGATGTCTGTCTTAGTGGGAATCTGAATATGAATCTCCGGAGGAACAACAATTACCTTTTTCACCGCATCACTAATGCGTGTGATGTCGATATCCTTCTCTGCTTTTCCTATCTTTTCAGAATGTGGCAATGTAGGAACATCCGTAGTTTTATAGCGGGCTGTGATCAAGCATGGGAAAGGAAATGATTTAGCTTTCTGCCACGCCCGGACCTCTATCTCTTTGGAAATGATGTCACCTACATCCATCGTGATCCCGATCATAATGCAAGCAATGAGAATAGCTTTCTCAATGCTTATGTCTGTTTTATTCCGGGTTGGGATCAAGCGAGAAGTGACAAAACTGAGCCAGAATCGACCCTCTCGTGTAAGATCCTCCTTGTATATTTTGTGTGGAGGGTCAATCCAGGTTGGGTACCCTTGGCAATCATTGATGCAACCCAAGCTCACTCCCCATCTCTATTGGCCAATTTGGCCTCATACTCCGCTGTACTAGGGCACTGGGTTTAGAAATAATGATTATGAATTTCCGCCCTACCACAGTATACCTCCTTCCCCCAAACTAGAACAGTGTCACAGAATATTTTGTTGC
Organism: Nicotiana knightiana; assembly: GCA_005239525.1. Lineage (NCBI taxonomy): Eukaryota > Viridiplantae > Streptophyta > Magnoliopsida > Solanales > Solanaceae > Nicotiana > Nicotiana knightiana. The sequence goes on from ML401000.1 coordinate 12,794, forward strand.
GCTTGTGGTGAGCTTTTCTGGAGGCTCCATAAGATGCATAGAACTCTTGCACCACTGTTTCATTAAATTCCTCAGGCAGCAAAGTGAAACACTCCCACTTTCTAGCTTTTATGTTCGCTAAAATATGAGGGTATTGTTCCTGAAGGCTGTTCAAACTTAATTGTTTCTCAGCCAGGATTTCCATTTTGAGAGCACTCTCTATACAGAGTCCTAGAATCAAGGAGCGGGAACCTGAGGTGGAAACCATCGCGTTGTTTCCGCCTTGCCTCAGCCTGTAGATTAACAGCTGACAAAGTCTCCTCTTCATCAGACTGGGAGTGACTTTCATCAATAGATTTGGGGTGGTGCTTGTCGTGAACGTTTTGTCGGTGATGCTTGACGGCTGGAGGAAGCCCTTTTATTTGTTGAAGCTGTATGTTTTTGGCAAGGAATATCTGCAAAGAACAACGTGTGAGTGATGTAGCAGACATAAGGAAAAATTTAACTGAGAAAATCTACTATGCAACAGGTTATGCGATCGCATAGCCACTATGCGGACCGCAAACCTGTCGCAAAGTAACAATGTGCTGAGAAGGGTTGATTATGTGATGACTTATGTGATCGCATATCCATTATGCGGTTCGCATAGTCATCGAAGAATCAAACACAAGAAAAAATCATCACATTATACGATCACATAGTCTACCGCAAAGGTGGATTTGTGATCGTAGAACTACCGCAAACGCTAAGCTACATCAAGCATCCAACTGTTGAGGTCTGCAACGACTCTGCGGTTTGCATATCAACTAGGTGATCGCAGAGTTTCCGCATTGTACCATCTTCCTCAAATTTCCTAGGGTTTGGAATGCGACACAAATGCGGACTATGCGGACCACAAAACTCGTCGTTCTCAGAGCTTCGCTCACCCTAACAATGGCTACCCTAATTTCATGACCCACAAGCAATATTTAACAGGTTTCTTAGGATATCCCCCCCCCCATTGCAAGCAAATACCCACTGGGACGAACTGGGGTACACTAACAACAATTAAAAGAAAAAAATTACACTAAAATTTAACCTAAACTAAAAGAATTTACGAGAAGTCGAGATTAGAAGAGGTTGACGTACCAGAGGATGAAGAAAGATGAAAAACAATTGAAAGATGAATCCACAGATCTTTGCTAAGGCTCTTTGAAATCAAGTAGTCATTTCTCCTTTGTTCGTCTTTCTCTCTCTTTTTTGTTTTGTTTTTGCTTAAGTATAGAGTGCTGTGAGTGTGGTCGTTTATGGTGAGTTATGGGAAGAGAGTAGGAAACTTACCTGGGCGTATTGCGATGGGAAAGTGGCCGCATAATCTGGTATGCGACCGCATACTAGTTATGCGGTGGTGTGTTGCTAAGGTTACCCAAGGTTCACAATGCGACGCACTATGAGATTGCATAACTGAAATATGGTTCACATAGTGCACCTTGGCACCGTATTCCAGCCATCAAAAAGTGCCAAACTAACTGTCCAGGTTTGCGATAACAATGCGATCCGCATAGTGAAAATGTGATTGCATTTGTGTCGCAAACTGGACATTCTTTCTTAGCTTCCCTTTCATTCGCAATTTTACCCTGTTTTGTGAACTTTTAAACCACCTGCACTCTAACACACACTTTAAATTGCTCAATTAAATAAAATTAACAAAAGTTGAAATTTACAAGACAAAAAAGGTGTTACCACACATGGGTTGCCTCCCATGAAACACTTGATTTAACGTCGCGGCACAACGAAGTTGGCATTCTTTTGGATTCATTCATCAGTCGGGCATGGACTGTCTTTAAGAGACAATTGCTCTACCACATGTCTTTCTCCATCAGTGCCCAAATAATGGTTGATGCGCTGGCCATTTACTTTGAAAGTGCAGAGCCCATCCTCATATGCTAATTCCACGACGCCAAATGGGGATACATCTACCACTTTGAATGGACCGGACCATTTTGATTTGAGCTTGCCCGGAAACAATTTGAGTCTTGAGTTGAAGAGAAATACCAAGTCACCGGACTGGAACTCCCTTTTCAAAATCTTTTTGTCATGGACAAATTTCATTATTTCCTTATACATAGCTGCACTTTCATAATCGTGGAAATGGAATTCCTCCATTTCGTTGAGTTGAGTTAGCCTCAGGTTTGCAGCTTCAGTCCAGTCCAAATTCAACTTCTTCAGAGCCCACATGGCTTTATGCTCTAGTTCCACAGGTAGATGGCAACTTCTTCCGAAGACTAACCGGTAGGGAGAAGTACCAATGGGAGTTTTGTATGCAGTGCGGTATGCCCACAATGCATCGTCCAGCTTCCTTGACCAGTCGGTCCTGTTTGCATTGACTGTCTTTGCTAGAATGTTCTTGATCTCCCGGTTGGAGACTTCTACCTGGCCGCTTGATTGGGGATGATANCAGAGCCCACATGGCTTTATGCTCTAGTTCCACAGGTAGATGGCAACTTCTTCCGAAGACTAACCGGTAGGGAGAAGTACCAATGGGAGTTTTGTATGCAGTGCGGTATGCCCACAATGCATCGTCCAGCTTCCTTGACCAGTCGGTCCTGTTTGCATTGACTGTCTTTGCTAGAATATTCTTGATCTCCCAGTTCGAGACTTCTACCTAGCTACTTGATTGGGGATGATAAGGTGTGGCCACCTTATGCTTGATACCGTATTTATCTAAAAGCCCAGTGAAAACCTTGTTGTAGAAATGAGACCTACCATCACTAAGAATGGCTCTAGAAGTGCCAAACCGCGTGAAGATGTTTTTATTTAAGAACGCAGTCACACTCCTTGCGTCATTGTTTGGCAAGGAAATAGATTCAACCCATTTGGACACGTAGTCCACAGCCACCAGAATATACTTCATACCACAGGAGCTCACAAAGGGGCCCATAAAGTCAATGCCCCACACATCAAATATTTCAACCTCCAAAACAAAGTGCATAGGCATTTCGTGCCTCTTGGAGATTGATCCCTGCCTCTGACATTGGTCACAAGATTTGACTATTTGGTTGGCATCATGATAGATGGACGACCAATAATAACCACATTCAAGCACTTTTTCCGCCGTCCGATTACCTCCGTGATGACATCAACCGGTGAGTCATGGCATGCCTTTAGTATTTGTATCATTTCTTCCTCTGGAACAAACCTTCTAATAACATTTTCCGCACATATACGGTACAAGAATGGCTCCTCCCAATATTATTTCCGACACTCTCTTAAGAACTTCTTCTTTTGGTATGCTTCCAAATCATCTGGGATTAGGTCGCTAACCAAGTAGTTGGCAATTTCGGCGTACCAAGGAATGGATGAAGAGGATAATGCCAAGATGTGCTCATCAGGGAAGGCATCATTGAAATCATGATCATTCTTTGGTCGTCCATCTTCTTCAAGTCTAGAGACATGGTCCGCCACTTGGTTCTCGGTGCCCTTTCGGACCTTGACTTCAAAGTCAAATTCTTGTAATAAAAGGACCCACCGGATTAGTCTTGGTTTGGAATCTTTCTTCTCCATGAGGTAGCGAAGATAGGCATGGTCGGTGTAGACCACCACCTTGGATCCCAACAAATAAGCTCAGAATTTTTCGAAAGCATACACAATAGCAAGAAGTTCTTGCTCCGTCACTGTATAGTTCATTTGCGCACCATTGAGTGTCTTGCTTGCATAATAAATCAGATGAAGAACTTTTCTATGCCGTTGACCCAAGACTGCTCCAATTGCTACACCACTAACGTCACACATGAGCTCAAATGGAAGAGACCAATCCGGTGTGACAATAATGGGTGCCGTGGTGAGCTTCGCTTTGTGCTCCTTAAATGCCTTGAGGAATTTGTCATCAAACACAAACTTGGCGTCTTTCTCAAGGAGCTTGCACATAGGATTTGCAATTTTGGAGAAGTCCTTGATAAAATGCTGATAGAATCCGGCGTGACCTAGAAAGCTTCGAATACCCTTTACCGATGTTGGTGGAGGAGGTTTTGAGATGATTTCAATCTTTTCCCGGTCAACTTCAATGCCGTGTTTTGATATCTTTTGCCCCAATACAATGCCTTTGTCCACCATGAAGTGGCATTTCTCCCAATTAAGCACGAGGTTAGTCTCCTCACATCTCTTGAGCACTTGTCTAAGGTTATCAAGACAATGCTCAAATGAATCACCGACCACCAAAAAATCATCCATGAAGGCATCTAGGAAGTCTTCCACCATGTCGGAGAAGATGGACATCATGCATCGTTGAAAGGTAGCCGGAGCGTTGCACAAACCAAACGGCATCCGGCTAAAGGAAAAGGTCCCATACGGGCAAGTGAATGTGGTCTTCTCTTGGTCCTCCAAGGCTATATTGATTTGATTGTAACTGGAATACCCATCGAGGAATAAATAGAAAGATATTCCCGCTAGCCGATCAAGCATTTGATCAATAAAAGGCATAGGGAAATGATCCTTGCACGTGGCATTGTTGAGCTTCCGATAGTCCATGCATACTCTCCATCCGGTGACCGTACGTGTGGGGATAAGCTCATTCTTTTCATTGTGAATCCTCGTCATGCCCCCTTCTTTGGTACACATTGTACCAGACTCACCCATGGACTATGCACAATGGGGTAGACAACCCCGGTATCCAACCATTTGATAATTTCTTTCTTGACCACTTCTTTCATTAAAGGATTTAATCTTCTTTGATGTTCCACACTTGGCTTGCTCCCTTCTTCTAATGGAATTTTTTGCTCACATTTCCCGGCGGGGATTCCTCGGATGTCGGAAATTGTCCATCCAAGTGCTTGTCGGTACTTCCGCAAGACATTCAACAATTCATCAACCTGCACATCATTCAACAAAGTAGAAATGATTACCGATAAAGTGTTATTAGAACCGAGAAATTTGTACCTCAAGTGTGATGGAAGTGGTTTGTGCTCAAGTTGTGGTGGCTCAATGGTTGAAGGTTTTGCGGGAGGAGTAGCTCGATTCCCTAAGTCAAGAGAGAGCTTCTTTGGTGCATAAGTATAGGACCCACGTCCTTCCAATGCGTTCATTATTTCAACAAACCCCTCAATGTCTTCACCATCAAAGCTCACCAAGATTGCCGCCAAAGACTCGCCGAGGCATTCTTCTTCCATATTCATCTCAGTAGCATCTTCAACCTCATCAACTACATCAATGACCGAGATTCCTTCGTATGCACTTGGCAATTTCAAACCCTTGCTAGCTTGGAAGGTGACTTCCTCATCATTCACTCGGAACTTGATTTCATGTCTTTCCGAATCCATTAAAGCTCTTCCCGTCGCAAGGAATGGTCTTCCTAGGATGATAGGAATCTCCTTGTCTATCGCACAATCCAAGATGACAAAATCGGTCGGGATAAGGAACTTCCCCACCTTTACCAAGACATCATCAACAATGCCCACAGGTTTCTTAATTGATCGGTCGGCCATTTGCAATCTCATGCTAGTGGGTCTTGGCAACCCCAATCCTGCTTTCTTGTAGATAGCAAAAGACATCAAATTTATGGTAGCTCCGTTATCACCAAGTGCTTTAGCAAAGTCTCTCAACCCGATGGTACATGGGATAGTGAATTGTAAAGGCCCGTAAAATTTTATTGTTTAAATTAATGCCCGAATGAGTCCCCGAGTTGTTTTTATTGTGGAAGTTTTTAAAATGGGCCTAAATTGAGTAAAAGTACCCCGAGACATAGATAATAAAATTTTCCAGAAAGTAGGCATTATGCAACGAACTATGCGATCGCATAACGTGTATACGGGCCGCATAATGGTCGCATACACGGGCAGATCACTGCCCTATTTGAGGACAACTATGCGGTCCAATATGCGATCGCATTTTGGTTATGCGGACCACATAGCTGTCGCATTGTTGCCCTTTGATTTTTGGGAGGGAGGTTATGCGACGCACTATGCGATCGCATAACGTGTATGCGGACCGCATACCTGGGCAGGTTGTTTTCGATTTTGGCCCATCTTGAGGACCATTCTGCGGTCGACTCTGCGGACCACATGACAAGAATGCGATGCATTCCTGATAGCATTCTTGTGTCGGGCTCCTATTTTTCTAATTTTAAAACCCAACCCCAGTTCATTAAAACATCCCTCCCCTTCATTTTAACCATTTTCTGAACAAAATTAGAGAGAGGGTCCTTGAGAGAGAAAGCTTCATCTTTATCAATTGGATTTTCAAAGTCATTCAGGCCTGGATATTTCGAGTAATCATCTTCTTCTTCATTCTAACAGGTAAGAATCCCCAACCCTTTTCCATTGGTTTTTAGGTTTTAAACAAAAAAGGGACTCTCATGAATTGATTCTTGAAAATATAAGTTGATACCTTGCATGCATGCTCATTAATGTCCATAATCTAGTAAGGGGAGAGGGTTGGGGTAAAGTTCACAAAGAAGGGGTAGTGATCTAATGGGGTCACATAGCATTCAATAAAATGCTTAAAAGAGTTCAAATTGTATGCATGATTTCCAATTCTAAGTTGAATATGTTTAATTGTGAACTAGATTGATGGTACTAGTTGGTTCGGTGATTTGTGAGTAAAAGTTAAAAAGGGATTTCGACCCTATACGTATGGCTAACTTTAACCTTTGTAGAATCCTCTTGTTGGGTATGAGTATACAGTATGAGTACCTTGTTTTAAAATATGTGAATTGATTGTTTGAATGTGTTGAGACGTAAGATTCTATTCTCTGATCGTCCTAGTTGATTGCTATACTACCGTGCTATATGAGATTGTGAAAGGTGTTTTGGTGTGCCTATCCTATTATGTGCAAAGCTCGTAAAAGCTCGAGGGTATCGATATGAAAGTATGTGTTAACGAATGAAAGAATGTTAATGTGCCCAAGCGTGGGAATGTATATGATGGCTAAAAACCGTTCGTGGTAAGTAATGAAAAAGGGTATTGTGAAATGATGTAAATGAGTTGAACGATTATGGTAAAACCGTGTATATGAATTACTGCTTGGTGAGAGTCATTGTTCCTTGAGCTCAAATAGCGAATTGTTGATATGGACTTGTGTTCCTTGAAAGGAAGAATTCTTGTGATTTGATTGATTGTGGTTGTTGTTACGAAATATGATTGCTGGGTGGGATTGAGTTGCGCGTCGCAACACAAACTAATAAGGATAATGAGATGTGAGGTAATAAGGGTGACCGATGTAATAAGGATGGAAAGTGATCATTATCACTGTTGAAATGAAAATCTGGGAAATTCTTGAATATGGTGATGTTGAAAGGGAAAAAGGAGAGATTGTGAAACTTGTTGATTTTGGTTGCTTCTTTCCACGTGCATTGATTGATTGGTTCTATTGCTATATCTTATCTGTGTATTGTTTGATTGTACTTATGATAAATTCTGTTCATACATACTAGTACTATTCCACTTTACTATCGTCCTTTTTGCCGGGGGCGGTACATTTTCTTATATGAATGTAGGTGGTTCTATAGCAGGTAATTCAGCCTACCGTCAGTAGTGCCTCATCTTCCGTCAGCTATTCTGGTGAGCCCCACTTCCTCCTTGGGCCATGTGTGGCTCATGTCGCCTTATTTTGAGTTTATGGTGTAGTGTAAGGTATAGCCGAGTCCTTGTTGCCGGCAAGTATTATATAAATCTTTTGTAATCATAGAGGCTTCGTAGACACAATGTGGGTTGTGTACATATGTATTTTTGGTAAGTAATGGTACGGTTTAGAATCGTGATCCACGTTGGTAAATGTTGTGTATATTTTGTAAGCGTTTGGTATCATATGTTGGTAATAATAGTAAAGGTAGAAATGAATTCAAGTTGTAAGATAATGCTAAGTTATAAATGGCTATTTCACATGAATAATGTATATTGAAATCACGGGGTAACGTATGGGAGAGGAAAGAAAAATCAGGTTCGCTTGACCGAGTTCATTCGGTTAACCGCCGGTCTCGTCCCTCGATTTTGGGGCGTGAAAGACATGGTACCAGAGCCTAAGGTTGTCAAAGTGTCCTAGGATGTCTGGGAGCTGTGTCTAGTAGAGCCCTTCTTATCGGTGTGTTGTCGACCACATCTATAAGTAGGGGGCTAACTCGTGCATTGTTCCGAAATTCTCAGTAATGGCACCAAAGAAGAGAGATCAACTCGGCCTAGAGGCCAATGCCACCCCAAGTGTGGCTGTGAATTATGTACTCGATGGTGCAGGTGAGAGCGAATCCCCGGCCTTGAATCCACCTGGCCTTTTTGTTCCAGACTAGAGTGTTCCTATTCCTGCTGCGGCGGAGTGTGCTGCAACCCCTTCCGCTGATATTCCTGATCCTTCTTCAGTTCCAGCTTCAGGTCCCGGTACTTCCGATGGGGACCTTAGGGGAGCTATTCATATGTTGACTCAATTAGTGGCCACTTAGGCCCAAGGATCTCATGCTGCCCCTGCGCCCTCTAGCGGACAGGGAGATTCTTCCGGTTCCAGAGTCAACCAGTTTCTGCAGTTGGCCCCTCCAGAGTTCTCAGGTATTGATCCGGAGGCCGATCCGCAGGATTTTCTAGATGAGATGTGCAAGACGCTTCGGGTTATGAAGGCTGCTACAAAGACAGAGGGGGTTGATTTAGCATCTTACAGACTGAGGGGAGTAGCGTATTCATGGTTCGAGATGTGGGAGAATTCCCGTGGGGAGGGAAGTCCTCCGACGAGATGGAATGAGTTCGTTGATGCTTTCATGGATCACTTCTTGACTGTCGAGGCTATGGAAGCCCGTGCTATGGAGTTTGAGGTTCTCAAGGAGGGTAATATGAGTGAGTGGGAGTACCACATGGAGTTCGTGAGAATGTCTAAGTACGCTCCTCAGTTGGTATCGACTATGGGTGCCAGAGTTCAACGGTTTGCTCAGGGCCTCAGTCCCTTGGTTGTGAATGAAGCTGCTACAACTGCCTTGCACTCAGACATGAATTATGATAAGACAGTGGGATTAGCCCAGGACACGGAGGCTAGAAAATTGAAGATAAGGTCGGAGAGGGAGAGTATTAGCAGGGCCCGGTCAGCGGGCCACTTGGGGAGTTCAGTTGGAGGAGGGAGACCAGTTCAGGGGAGAGGACCATAAGGGCCATCCCAGTCTTATGCTCAGTCCTCATCCAGTGTACCACCATCAGTGCACCGTTATCAGCAGAGCAGTCGCTGGGGACCAGGATCAGACAGTAGGAGACCTCATCAGTCTGGTCATCCAGGAGGGAGGTTCCAATAGCAAAGGAGGGCTCCATGCCCTAAGTGTGGGAGGTTCCATACCGAGCCTTGTTAACTGGATATCCCGGTATGCTACCGGTGTGGGGTGAGAGGTCATATACGGCGGGATTATCGTGCGCTCAGTCAGGGCATGGATAGTGGTTTTGCTCAGCCGTCCGGTTCTTCAGTCGCCACATCTTCAGTGCGTCCTCCAGCTCTAGCAGGGCGTGGTGCAGTTAGAGGTGGAGCTCGTGGTAGAGGTGGAACCAGCCGGTTCTATGCTTTGAGTGGTCGCCAGGGTGTGAAGGCTTCTCCATATGTTGTTACAGGTATTCTGGCTGTTCAAGCCCTTGATTGTTATGCTCTTATTGATCCGGGGTCTTCCTTTTATTGCTTCCTGTTTTGGGATAGAATCCGAACAACTTCATGAGCCGTTCTCTGTGTCGAATCCTATTGGTGATTCCATTACAGCCGCACGAGTCTATAGGAATTGTGTTATCACGGTGTGTGGTCGAGATACCACGACCGATCTTATCGAACTTCGAATGGTAGATTTTGATGTTATCATGGGAATTGATTAGCTTTACTCGTGCTTTGCTAAACTCGATTGCCGAACCATAATTATGAGACTAGAGTTTCCTAATGAGTCAGTTATTGAGTGGAAAGGGAATGATGTGATGACAAAGGGTAGGTTCATTTCCTACCTTAAGGCCTCGAAGATGATTAAAAAGGGGTGTGTTTATCATTTGGTCCGGGTTGCGGACACCACTTCAGAAGTGTCTGCCCCCGAGTCCGTCCCGGTCGTGAATGAGTTTCTTGAAGTATTTTCGGACGAGCTTCCAGGGATTCTGCTAGATAGAGAGATCAATTTTGGGATTGATGTATTTCCATATACACAGCCAATATCTATTCCACCATACAGAATGGCGCCAACAGAGTTGAGGGACTTAAAGGAGCAGTTGAAAGACTTATTAGAGAAGGGGTTCATTCGGCCGAGTGTGTCGCCGTGGGGTGCTCCGGTTCTTTTCGTCAAGAAGAAGGATGGGTCGCTTCGGATGTGTATTGATTATCTGTGCTCAATAAAGTCACTATCAAAAACAAGTATCCATTACCTCAGATAGATGATTTGTTCGACCAATTGAAAGGTGCGAAGTTTTTCTCCAAAATTGATTTACGGTCGGGGTATCACCAGTTGAAGATCAAAGAGCAGGATATTCCTAAGACCGCCGTCAGAACTCGTTATGGCCATTTTGAATTTTAGGTAATGTCCTTTGGGCTGACCAATGCTCCAGCGACTTTCATGGATCTTATGAATCAGGCTTTCAAACCGTTTCTTGACTCCTTTGTGATTGTTTTTATTGATGACATTCTTGTCTACTCGCGGAGTCGGGAGGATCATGCTAATCACCTTAGGCCAACTCTACAGACTCTTCATCAGCACCAATTGTATGCCAAGTTTTCAAAATGTGAATTTTGGCTGGAGTCAGTCGCGTTTTTGGGTCATGTTGTTTCCAGAGAAGGGATCAAGGTTGATCCCAAGAAGATCGTAGTGGTGAAGGATTGGCCTAGACTAACGACCCCGACAGATATTTGCAGTTTCTTGGGGCTAACTGGGTATTATCGGAGGTTTGTGGAAGAAATTTCTACCCTCGCCTCCCCATTGACTAAATTGACGCAGAAAGAAACAAAGTTCCAATGGTTTGACGTTTGTGAGAGGAGCTTTCAGGAATTGAAATCAAGATTGACTTCGGCATTGGTGTTAACCTTGCCAGAGGGCACGAAGGGATTTATGGTTTATTGCGATGCTTCAAGGGTTGGTTTGGGATGTGTGTTGATGCAACACGGGAAGGTTATAGCCTATGCTTCCAGGCAACTCAAGAATCACGAGAAGAATTATCCGACGCATGATTTAGAACTCGCGGCAGTGGTGTTTGCATTAAAAATCTGGCGGCATTATTTGTATGGGGTCCATGTGGACGTGTTCTCAGACCACAAGAGTCTCCAATATTTGTTCAAGCAGAAGGAGTTGAATTTATGGTAGCGACGATGGTTAGAATTGCTTAAGGATTATGATATGAACATTTTGTACCATCCAGGGAAGGCGAATGTGGTGGCCGACGCTCTCAGTCGGAAGTCCATGGGTAGTTTGGCTCATTTGAAAGTGGATCAGAGGCCTATAGCCCGGGAGATTTATCAATTGGCCAGTCTGGGGGTCTGTCTCTCGACCTCAGACGAGGGAAATATTATGGTGCATAATGGGGCAGAATCATCACTTGTAGCAAAAGTCAAGGAAAAGCAGTATATGGATCCAGCATTGGCGCAGTTGAAGGAGACCGTTTTGAATAACAAGATTTCGACATTTTCACTCGGTAGAGATGGTGGTGTTTTACGGTGCCAGGGAAGGCTATGTGTGTGATGTGGATAATCTTCAGGAGAGGGTGATGGCGGAAGCTCACAATTCCATGTATTCTGTGCACCCAGGTTCTACGAAAATGTATCATGATATACGAGAAGTTTATTGGTGGAGCGGTATGAAGAGAGGTGTGGCAGACTTTGTATCTAAATGTCCGAATTGTCAGCAGGTGAAGGCCGAGCATCAGAGGCCTGGTGGGTTAACTCAGCTTATGGAAATTCCAATGTGGAAATGGGAAATGATCAACATGGATTTAGTGGTAGGGTTACCTCACACTCAGCGCAAGTTCGACTCGATTTGGGTGATAGTGGATCGGCTCACGAAATCAGCTCACTTCTTGCCAGTCAAGTCCACCGATACTGCAGAACAGTGCGCTCAGTTGTATATCAAGGAAATAGTCAGGCTTCATGGTACTCCAGTTTCTATTATCTCAGATTGAGGATCCCAGTTCATGGCTAATTTTTGGAGGAAATTTCAGCAAGGTTTGGGTAATCATGTAAATCTCAACACGACTTTCCATCGACAGACTGATGGTCAGGCAGAGCGGACTGTTCAGATGCTTGAAGATATGTTACGGGCTTGTGTGTTAGACTTCAAGGGTAGTTGGGATGATCATTTACCACTTATCGAATTTGCTTACAATAACATCTTTCATGCTAGTATTCAGATGACCCCATTTGAGGCATTGTACGGAAGCAGGTGTAGATCTCCGATTGGGTAGTTCGAGGATGGTGAAGCAGAATTGTTAGGGCCAGATCTTGTGCACCAGGCATTGGAAAAAGTTAGACTCATTCAAGAGATGATGAAAATCTCTCAGAGGCGTCAAAAATCCTATGCGGACGTTCGTTGAAGGGAATTGGAATTCCAAGTAGATGATTGAGTATTCTTGAAGGTATCTCCCATGAAGGGAGTGATGCGGTTTGGGAAGAAAGTGAAATTGAGCCCAAGGTATGTCGGGCCATATAGGATTGCTCAAAGGATAGGACAAGTGGCTTATAGGTTGGAATTACCCCCTGAATTGTCATTAGTGCACCCGATATTCCACGTGTCTATGTTGAAGAAAGTGATTGGAGATCCGTCAGCCATCATTCCAGTTGAGAGAGATTAATGAAGAACTATCGTATGATGAGGTTCCAGTTGCTATTATTGATAAACAAGTCCGTAGATTGAGGAACAAAGAAATTTATTCAGTTAAAGTACTGTGGCGAAGTCAGCACGTTGAGCAAGCCACGTGGGAAGCCGAAAATGAGATGAAAGAGAAATATCCCCATTTGTTTGAATAAGTCTATTAGTGTTCGTCCGAACTGTCATCTCTAAGCAAGTTATATTTTATGTTCAGTTTGGTGCAAAAGCACCCCATCTTCCCCTAATTGCCTTATTGTTGTAATTTTCCAATGTGTGCTGAAACTGAACCCGTTGTTACTATTTGGGTAGTGTGCAACCCTTGAAGGAAATGAAAGTTTTGTGAAACGTATGTGTTAGGTAAGTGATTAATAGTAGTGTAGGTTGGTAATGATTAATTGAAGTGAATTTGGTATATTGAGTTATTGGGTGATTAAAATTGTGTAATGGTGCTTAGAAATGTGCTTCGGGGGCTCTCTGACAGGTAGGTAGGTCTAATTACAAAGGGAACTCTGGCGAAATTTTTCTGAAATATTGGAGTTAGTGAAAATCTGGAAGTTTGCATATCATGCTTTCAAAACTAATTGATTTCCAAAATCCTCATTCGAGGACGAATGATTTTTAAGGGGGTGGGGGGAGGATGTAAAGACCCGTAAAATTTTATTGTTTAAATTAATGCCCGTATGAGTCCCCGAGTTGTTTTTATTGTGAAATTTTTTAAAACGGACCTAAATTGAGTAAAAAGTACCCCGGGACTTAGAGAATAAAATTTTCCAGAAAGTAGGCGTTATGCGATGCACTATGCGATCATATAACGTGTATGCAGACCACATAATGGTTGCATACACGAGCATATCACTGCCCTATTTGAGCACAACTATGCGCTCCAATATGTGATCGCATTTCGGTTCTGCGGACCGCATAGCGGTCGCATTGTTGCCCTTTGGTTTTGGGAGGGAGGTTATGCGACGCACTATGCGATCACATAACGTGTATACGGACCGCATAATGGTCGCATACCTAGGCAGATTATTTTCGATTTTTGCCCATTTTGAGGACCATTCTACGGTCGTCTCTGCGGACCACATATCAGGAATGCGATCGCATTCCTGACCGCATTCTTGTGTCGGGCTCCTATTTTTCTAATTTTAAAACCCGACCCCAGTTCATTAAAACATCCCTCCCCTTCATTTTTAACCATTTTTTGAACAAAATTAGAGAGAGGGGAGAGAGGGTTCTTGAGAGAGAAAGCTTCATCTTTATCAATTGGATTTTCAAAATCACTCAGGCCTGGAAATTTTGAGTAATCGTCTTCTTCTTCATTCTAACATGTAAGAATCCCCAACCCCTTTTCCATTGGTTTTCCGATTTTAAACAAAAAGGGGACTCTCATGAATTGATTCTTGAAAATATAAGTTGATACCTTGCATGCATGCTCATTAATGTCCACAATCTAGTAAGGGGAGAGGGTTGGGGTAAAGTTCACAAAGAAGGGGTGGTGATCTAATAGGGTCACATAACATTCAATAAAATGCTTAAAAGAGTTCAAAGTGTATGCATGATTTCCAATTCTGAGTTGAATATGTTTAATTGTGAACTAGATTGACGGTACTAGTTGGTTCAGTGATTTGTGAGTAAAAGTTAAAAAGGGATTTCGACCCTATACGTATGGCTACTTTAACCTTTGTAGAATCCTCTTGTTGGGTCCGAGTATACGGTATGCGTACCTTGTTTGAAAATATGTGAATTGATTGTTCGAATGTGTTGAGACGTAAGATTCTATTCTCTGATCGTCCTAGTTGATTGCTATACTACCGTGCTATATGAGATTGTGAAAGGTGTTTTGATGTGCCTATCCTATTATGTGCAAAGCTCGTAAAAGCTCGAGGGTATCGATATGAAAGTATGTGTTAACGAATGAAAGAATGTTATTGTGCCCAAGTGTGGGAATGTATATGATGGTTAAAAACCGTGTGTGGTAAGTAATAAAAAAGGGTATTGTGAAATGATGTAAATGGGTTGAACGATTATGGTAACACGGTGTACATGAATTAATGCTTGGTGAGAGTCATTGTTCCTTGAGCTCAAATAGAGAATTGTTGATATGAACTTGTGTTCCTTGAAAGGAATAATGCTTGTGATTTGATTGATTGTGGTTGTTTTTACGAAATATGATTGTCGGGTGCGATCGGGTTGCGTGCCGCAACACGAACTAATAAGGATAATGAGATGTGAGGTAATAAGGGTGGACGAGGTAATATGGGAGGCCGATGTAATAAGGATGGAATGTCATCATTATCACTATTGAAATGAAAATCTATGATGTGAGGTAATAAGGGTGGCCGAGGTAATAAGGATGGAATATGATCATTATCACTGTTGAAATGAAAATCTGGGAAACTCTTGAATATGGTGATGTTGAAAGGGAAAAAGGAGAGATTGTGAAACTTGTTGATTTTGGTTGCTTCTTTCCACGTGCATTGATTGATTGGTTCTATTACTGTCTTTTATCTGTGTATTATTTGATTGTACTTTGGATAAAGTCTATTCATACATACTAGTACTATTCCACAGTACTAACGTCCCTTTTGCCGGGGGCGCTATATTTTCTTATATGAATGTAGGTGGTTCTATAGCAGGTAATTCAACCCACCATCAGTAGTGCCTCCTCTCCTTTCTGTCAGCTGTTCTGCTGAGCCCCACTTCCTCCAGGGCCACGTGTGGCTCATGTCGCCTTATTTTGAGTTTATGGTGTAGTGTAAGGTATAGCCGGGGCCTTGTTGCCGACAAATATTATATAAATCTTTTGTAATCATAGAGGCTCCGTTGACACAATGTGGGTAGTCTAATATGTATTTTGGGTAAGTAATGGTACGGTTCAGAATCGTGATCCACGTTGGTAAATGTTGTGTGTATTTTGTAAGTGTTTGGTATCATATGTTGGTAATAATAATAAAGGTAGAAATGAATTCAAGTTGTAAGCTTATGCTAAGTTATAAATGGCTATTTCACATGGATAATGTATATTGAAATCACGGGGTAACGCGTGGGATAGGAAAGGCAAATCAGGTTCGCTTGACCGGGTTCATTCGGTTAAGCGCCGATCTCGTCCCTCGATTTTGGGGCATGACATGAATGCTCCCGGGTCTCCCTTTTTCTCAATGGTGGTTGTAGCTATTATCGAACTTACCTGATGAGTCAAGTTCACCACTTCATTCTTTGTAGTTCTCTTCTTGGTCATCAAATCTTTCAAGTATTTGGCAAACCCCGACATTTCTTGGAAAGCCTCCAAGAATTGGATGTTTATCGACAATTGTTTCAAGATGTCATAGAACTTTTCAAACATGCCATCGTCCACCCTTCGTGCAAGCCTTTGAGGGAATGAAGGAGTAGGTCGAGGAATTGGTGGAGGAGCTTTTGTGGTCTCCTTCACTTTTTCCTTAACCTCTCCATGCTTTGCTTCTTGGATTTTTACCTCTTGGGAGGCCTTCTCAATTTCAATAACAACCGGCAACTCAACTTCTTCTTCCACTTCCTGATCAAGATTTTCTACATCAACCACTTGTTCGCTTTCATATTGAAGCACCTTACCACTTCTAGTGGTGATGGCCATGCAATGAGAAGATGGTCCGCTTGCACCACCTTTTGGGTTGACAATAGTGTCACTCGGAAGAATACCCTTTAGCTTGGGAGTTTGTTCTCGTGACAAATCTCTCATTTGCATCTCGAGCTTTTGAGTGGAGGCGGTGTGTGATCCCACTACCTCGGACATGTTTTTCATTGTTGCATCACTTCGCTCTTGATTTTGAAAGATTCTCTCTAGCATCCCTTCCATTTTGGACTCATTCGACGGACCCTCCTTTTATTGTGAGGAGTTGGAATATTGCCCTCTTGGTGGAACATAAGGTTTGGAACTTCTATTGGAATAATTGTTGTTGTTGTTCTAAGATCCTTAACCACCTTGATCATTTCGCCAATTTTGTTGGCCTTGCCCTTGCGGGTTTGGCCTCCAATTGTTTTGTTGGCGGAAACCACCTTGAGAATTTTAGACATATTTGGCTTCTTCAAAATCATGACTTCCCATGGATTGCATGTCTTCCACCATATTTACCTTTTTTGTTTGACTCTCAGTGAACATCTTTGTCAACACATCAATGTTGGTAGCAAGACCGGCAATCAATTGGTCTCTCTCTTGATTGTCTTTAATCATGTTGGTAAGAGAGGGAGTACCATAGGAAATTCCACCGCTAGCATCCTCCGAGTGCCATGCTTGATTATGTTTTTCCATTTTGTCTAGAATTTGAGTAATCCTAGCGAATGACCCATCTGCAACATTTTTAGCAATGGACTGGGATAGTGGGTCCAAACCCATATAGAATTTCTCCATCAAAATATGGTCTGGGAACCCATGATTTGGTGATCTCACTAGGTATAGCTTGAACCGGTCCCATGCCTCGTGTAAGTGCTCCCCTGGCACTTTCTTGAAGAAAAATATTTTATCTCTGAGCTCTGACTTTTTGCTATCTGGGAACCACTTTGCTAAGAAGGCTCGGACAAGCTCAGGCCATGATGTGATACATTGAGGAGGTAACTTTTGAAGCCATTTTTTTTGCTTCTCCCGCCAACGAGTACTTGAACACCCGCAACCTCAAGGCATCATCCGTCATATTGGTTTGTTTGTGCATGGCGCATACACCCAAGAAGTTCCTTAGGTGTTACGTCGAATCATCATCCGTTGAGTTATGGAACAATCCTTCCGCTTTTAGCATTAGAATCATCCCATGATCCACTTTGAATGTAGAGGCACCAACCACCGGAGGGAGGATAGCATTGGTGTCATCAAGATATTCTTCGATGTTGGAACCTTAGCTTGAGGGAATAGGTATTGTGTCTTATTTGCTACGTGTTAGTATAATGTGCAACGTATAGGTGTGGTGACGAGTATCTATACGTTGGTGTCAAGCATGCCGTGAGTCAAATATTGGGATTTATGTGATTTTGAATTAAGCATTACTTGAGTTTAATTTGACAATTATCTATGTTGGTGGTGTTTCTTTGGTATTGATCATTGTGGAGTATTGGCTCGAGTTGAGAATTACTAGGTGAAATTGAGTAACTAGGTGAGATTGGTTATAGCTGTTTTCCCTTGCCGGGAAGATATTGATTCTACTGTTGACTCTCTTGTCGGGTCTTTATGGCTTTATTATTTTTGTTTGAATTGTTGATTGCCTTGCCAGATTGTTGTTGTTGATTTGTTTGTCCGAGGAAGGGTGTAAAGCACGAAGGGTGATGCCGTGCATTCTACTTATTATTTGGTGAGGATGAGAGTAAAAGCACGAAGGGTGATGTCATGCATTCTATTTATTATTTGGGTGAAGATGAGAGTGTAAAGCACGGAGGGTGATGTCGTGCATTCTATTTATTATTATTTTGCGGATGAGAGTAAAAGCACGAAGGGTGATGCCGTACATTCTATTTATTATTTGGTGAGGATGAGAGTAAAAGCACGAAGGGTGATGCCGTGCACTTGTTTTTGTGTTGTTATTTCTGTTGTTTAAATTGATATTTAAATTGTTGCTTTACTTATTATTTCCATTATTTGATATTTCCTCCCCTCAGTATGTTCCCCTTTCCTTGTATTTAGCTGCTTAATTCTTGTTGTTATTATTTTCTCCGTATATGATTAAACTGCACAGGTTTAGTTGGTTGTCGTATCCTAGCCTCGTCACTACTTCGTCGAGGTTAGGCTCGACACTTACTCAGTACATGAGATCGGTTGTACTGATGCTGCACTCTGCACTTTTATGCAGATCCCAGTACAGGACCCTATGAACCTTAGAGTGAGGAGGCTGCCTTCAGTCCTTTTGGAGATTCCGAGGTAGTCGTGCAAGCGTCCGCATGCCTTGGCGTCCCCTCATACTTTATTTCCACTCTGTTCTTCTTTATTTTGAGACATATGTATTTATTTTGTTCAGACCTTTATATGTAGTATTCATAGACAGTCCGTGAAGATGTGACACCAAATTCTGGGTTTAGTATTATGATTTTCGTAATGGCTTTTAATTTAGTTGTAGACTTTGTTTTCTCTCACACTTTTATTTCCGCTGATTTGTACATCACCTGTTATCTGTTAAAACTAAACATTAATGTTGGCTTGCCTAGCAGGCTCAATGTTAGGCGCCATCACGGTCCCGACGATGAGAAATTCGGGTCGTGACAGGTTGTGATCGATTAACCAATCCTATTGTGTTCTATTTAACTCTCTCTTTCATATAATTGACTCATGGTTTCTAATTAATCAAACAATTGCTCTCGTAGTCTTCTCCCAAAGTACTACTCACCTATTCAAAATAGATTAACGCACATATTCCTATAGAATCAATCTATTAAGAATGCATTAAGATTAGGATATTTAATTAAGCAAGGTGAGTAGGTATATTCCTATCCTAACCACAAATCCGCCCACCCCCCCAAGAGTTAAGATCATGATCTCTTTAATTCTTCTCTAACATAAACATGGCTTTCCCAATCATAGCATAGATAGTAAATAGAACCTAATTGTTGGCTAGACAATTAAGCAATTAATCACAGAATTGAAGAATCAACCATATATTGGTTAATTGTAGTCAAGGTTAAGTCGAATTTAAATGACAATATTCATGGCTAAATCACAACCCCAGAACTATGTGTTTAGCCACTCATGATAGTATCAAAATAAATTCACAAGTGTTGTGAAAATACTAAGAAAAGATGAAGAAAACTGAGATATCCTTGCTCCCAGATGTTCCTCGTATGTATTGTTCCTTCAAAGTGGTGTCTCCCACTTAAAATAAGCTTAGTCATGCTTGTATACGCATTGGGTAGGTCTTGGGCCGAAATAACCTTGTCCTAGGCAAAGTTGGAGATGTTTCCCTTCACCAGCGCCCAGGGTAGTGTGGGGCACTAGCCCTGACGCTAGGAAATTAAGCATTATGGAAATGGCGCCACAGGTAGTGCCTCACGCTGCTTGTGGCACTACAATGGCCAATTTTTCATCTTTGCTTCTCTTTTTATAATCTCGTACCTTTTACCCCTATTGACTACGGATGATTCCTACATATAAAAATATCATGAATTAACATAAATCAATACATTTTACATCCGAAATCTACGAAACACGAGTAAAACATGAGGCGATGTAGATATAAATATATATATATACTAGTAGCTAAATATCAACATCCCACACTTAGACTCTTGCTCGTCCTCGAGCAATGGGACTATCGACCACACCCCATACAACATACACATCTCAACTAGAGAGGAGCACTTCAATGTTCAACCATACACTCTACCCTTGACTATGATCGATACCGACAATAAAGCATGAACATACAGTTTTCACATTCTTCCCGTTTTAAACATGCCCAAGTATAACATTTCAATTCTATCAATTCAAACAACCTATCTATAACCACCGTACCTCAAGAGCCGACTCATTACCACTAAGTGCCCTCAACTTTCGCACTCACCCGACAAGAGAAGTTTACAATATTACCAATCCTTCATGATATCATGCGCCCTCACCAACAAACAAAAGAGTGAATATATAATAGTCAACACTTTAAAGTATGCCTTTGAACATAATTTAAGGACATCACACAACTGAACAAAATTCGCTCACTCTCACAAAGAACTCATGTGCTTCCCGTGGTCGTACCATAAGCTTTCCCGTAGTGTACATCTCTACTAATCTAAGCTAGCTAAATCTAGGATCAATTAGGAATTTAAGGTTGTAATATAAGCTAAAGTACGAGTAGGATACATTTAGGAATAGTGACTAACCCTCATAAGCACTTTAATACACTACACTCACAAATCTAGCACATATTCTTCTCAACCAATTCACTCGCCACAAACCATATACAACATAGCCCTCTTTTAAATTAAGCACTTCTATATTTCCACTAGCCTGAATTAGTAAGATTGGGAGGTGTGTGTTTTTCTACATTATTTGAACTATTATTACTTGATATTATATTAGTAAAGTCAAGCCTAAAGGCCCTTTACTAATATAATATAAGGTAAGGCAGTCAAGCCCTATCTAAGTAAAGCTACGGCTCCTTGGTGGGAATGAAAAGGCGGTACCCCTATCACAACAAGGCAAGTTCAGTTGGCGGACCACTTTTTGCCGGGGGAGGAATCGTTTTTGTAGTAAAAAAAGCTTATGCACCTAGCTCGCTGGAAGCTAAGAGTCTTATAGCCCAAAAACGGGAATAGAGGTTTTAGTAGTTCCTTACTTAATACACTAATCTATTTATAGTCAAGCAAGCCTTTCACCTGGCTAACACAAAAAAAAGCACCAGCTGGGCCTCTCTCTTTATTTCGATGAAATCCTCAACGCTCGCGTTCTACGGGGAACTTTTTTGACTATTTACCTTCATCAAAGCCGACGCAAAGGGCGAAAACTCCAAAACTAGTAAATAAAGGGTGTTTTTTTCTTCTTGCAATTTTTCTTCTTTTTTTCTTTTTTTTTTGTCTTTTCTACACACCCTCCATACATTAAGGTGTTACAACTCATATTCATGTGAATTGGATCACGTTGTAAGTTAGTCACGTAAATCCGAGAAGAGATTATATTTGAGATGATAAGAAGTTAATCCAATTGGTCTTAAATGATACAAGTGTGTATAAGAGTGGTTAACAAGTATTAGAAGCTTAGTGAATCAAGGATGTTGTAACCCGTATTTTCAGGTAAAACTAGAGGTGATTAATATTCTCAAGAGGTCGTGTTTTTAGTTATTTGAATCATATAATATCCATATTACATGTATTGTATTCAAACGAGTTATAAAACAAAAGTCCACAAAAGTTGTCGCAACTTACGTACATAATTTCACTTAAACTTTAGGTCAAATGTCACTAAAACTTTCTCCCAATTTTTTAGAATTATGGGGTGATATACCCATAAAATGGATTATCTATGAATCTAGTTTCCAACACATTAAACCATTTATAGATACGACATCAGAGTAGGGATATATTCATGTTTTCGGGAGATTGCGCCAAGTAGCACTGAATGGGACCCACATAGGCGGTTGAGATATATGGATATATATAAGACGCCTCAACCCCGTTTTAACTCATTTTTTTAAAGTATATTCAGACCCTAAAACCCTAAAAATATGCTCGTAGAGTTCTCTCATGATAAAAGACCCAAACAAAGGGCAAACAACACAAATCAAGTGTCAGGAATCCCGCGGCGCTAGTAAGTTTTTTTTTCTTCTTGTTGTTGCTGATTTTTGTGTTGTTCCAGATCATGTGGGAGGTTTTTTAAGTGGTTTATGTTCTATAAAATATCCCTCATTTTTAAAATATAAATCCTAGGTTATTTCAAGTCTTCTAAAGTGATTCTAGTACCGAAAAACCCTAATTGATTGCTAGTTTCGCTTCCTTGTTGTTGTGGCAGCATTGGAAGGATATTTCGTGGTCAATTAAGGTAAATTGGAGTTATTATTTATGTTCAAGGTAATAAAACTATTAATCTATATTTATTTAAGATTATCCAAGTTTCGCTAAGTCGTTGAAGCTATAACTTGTGAGATATCTATCGAAAGGCTTGTCAGTAATGTCATTTGTTGGTGGACTATTTTGGGAAGCTTAATAGGATTATTATTGATGTTGTTTGATTT
Source organism: Nicotiana knightiana (assembly GCA_005239525.1). Classification (NCBI taxonomy): domain Eukaryota; kingdom Viridiplantae; phylum Streptophyta; class Magnoliopsida; order Solanales; family Solanaceae; genus Nicotiana; species Nicotiana knightiana. The sequence continues at coordinate 35,193 of ML401000.1, forward strand.
GTTTGGTGATTTTTTTAACTTGTGTGAAGTCATATAAATAGGGGAAGTGCTGTCCGCTTCATCGTAAGATAGGTTGTGTTCGATATAAAATAGTTATGACGCTTAAACGATAACGATAGTGTCATTTCTCTTGTTGTAGACTAAGGAGTCGGGACAATTTCATACCTTGAGGTTGGTAAGTATACATCAGGTATGTGAGGCTAACCCTTTCTTATTTTGCACGACCCCGATTGTATATAATATAATGAACGATCTTCCAATGATACTCCACTCTTAGAAGCTAGTAGTGCTTAGATTGTTTCCCTTCTTATGGAATGATTGATGTTGATTACTTCTCTTATTCTTGTGTTATCAATGTTGTTGGTACTTCCCGATTCTTATAATATCCATGATGAAGAGTTAGTCCTAATAAAATGTACGGAGGTTACCGACCTTACGTCACTCCGAAAGGTTCAGAATGTGATTCCAATGAGTCCATCATGCATCATATATATGTATCTATTTTACTCTACCGAGACGCACTATAGTCAGCCAGGTACGACACCCATTGTGAAACCACTGCTCAGTTGGGTTTACCTGATCTCCACATGGCCGGTACGATTCTATCGAGTCTTACCATGGCCAGGTACGTTTTTTAATCGAGCCTATTGCGGCCGGGTACGATATGATGATGCTAATGACCACAGAGGCATATGTTTTTTTTAAAGCTTATATATATATATGTCACGACCCAAAATTCATTAAGGGTCGCGATGGCGCCTGATGCGAAACTAAATTGCATAGTTTAACATGTGATATACCTTACATTTTATGCGCATTAATGATAAAATTACACTTGTTATGTGCTTAATGGAGTTTATTTCATGTGTAGGTGAAGTGGAGATGGAAACGNACCTTAGATTTTATTACAATTGTTTATACCTTAGTATAGTTAATCTTTACTTTTAATATTTAGTATTAGTAATTTAAACAACATCAGGTGACAGCTGAGTACTAATTTAAACAGCCTGCTTGATACGTCAATTCCCTGTGGGATCGACTCTGGGCATAATACCCCAGGATAATATTTGCAACGCCCGCTTAGTCTTCTACAAGACATAGTTGAGCGTGATCAGCGCCGGGCAGTATTGTCAGGCAAGCCAGCACTAAATAGTTAATTAAATTCTCGTTTTAATATTTTTTTTTGAAATTATTTCTTTTCCTTACATTAAACAATAAATAATGAGCTTCATCAAGTAGGTAATAATATCTTCAACTACTTTTCAATACTAACCAATCCCATATACATCCCATAACCAAGTGTCACAAGTGCATGAGCATTTACTGGGAAGTAAAATAAAATACAATAACTGTCCAGAATACAAATTTGGACAGAAAGAAAGATACAAGTACTCTGAAGGAGACTCTGCTGGCTGCGGATCGTCTCATAAGATGCAGCTCACCTAAGTCCCCGTATCAACCACACCGCTGCGCCCACAAGGCCACTATCCATACATGTACCTGTACATCAAAATGCACAACAAGTGTAGCCTGAGTACGAAAATAACGCGTACCCAGTAAGTATCCCATCTAACGTCGAAGAAGTAGTGAAGAGGAGTCGACTCCGACACTTACTAGTGGTCCAATAATATCAAGTTCGGTAAATAAATGAATAAATATGAAATAGAGTAAATATATGAAAAAAACAAGTATAAATTACGTGGTACATTTTCCTTTTTTACAATTATTCAGCTCTCAACTAGCAAGTTCCCTCCGTAACCGGAGCATATACATAGATACAGTGGATCAACGAGGTTGTCATAATTCAAATAAGGGGAAAACCCTTAAATACACTGGCTTCTAGTCAAATATTACGCACGATTCCATGAGGATAATATATATATAGGAAATGTCGAGGCGTACGGCCCGACCCAACATAAAAGTAAACTGTGCACTGCTAAAGGGTCGAATGTCGTAAATCACAGATGCATCTATTAACCTGCCAAGGTGAACGGCTCACTACCATGAAAGTGTGGTACATAAATCCTGCCGAGACGAATGACCCGATCCCGTAAGAGTAGTAGAAGGAAATACCCCCCTCGCGAAACATACATGTGATGCGGTTACACATAGATTTCTTAAGCTATTATAATATTCCTCAATTCCTTTCGAAATTACGAAGTTCAAACGAAACCTTTTAAATCTTAAATTCTTAACTTGAAACTCCTCTCAAAATATTTAAAGCGAACTCAATCTCGCTCCCTCTCAAGGCAAACAATGAACATAAATCAATAACAATATCAACAAGGCATGATGTAATCCTAAAACTACCCGGACATAGGCATAGCTAGTAACTACGTACGGACTCTCGTCACCTCGAGCATATGTGGCCCCAAAAAATAAAAGCACATAATAATTTTGTCCACCTATGGGGTTAATTCCCTCTTACAAGGTTAGAAAGGAGACTTATCTCGCCCCGAAGTTCCATAGCCGGCTTCCAAGCCTTTCCAACAACTCTAACCGATGACCAACGCTCCAAAACTAGTCAATAAATGTGCAAACCCATGAAAACATACTCTAATACTCATAACAATTCAACTTAAACAATTTCCCAACTCTGCTCGAAAAGTCGATAAAATCACCCTCGGGCCCACGTGCCCGAAATCCAAAAATTTCCGAAGATAAACTTTACTCATAACCTCACGAACTCAAATATATAATTTATTCCAAATCCCATGTCCAATTTCGTGGTCAAAATCCAAAAATATCAATTTCTAGGTTTTCTACCAATACCCAAGTTTTCACTAATTTTCCATGAATTTCCATGTTAATATATATATGTAATCCAAGTATTTAATTTGCAATATGTGGTAATCACTTACCTTGATATGGATGATGAAGATGGAGCTCCAAAATCGCTCATAGGTCGGATCTCATGGAGGAAATGAGATGAAATGAGCCAAACACATTTTTACAAACTTATACACTACCCATATGATCCTTCATCGCGTTCGCGATAAACAAATTTCTCAAAAGTCACTTCCAAACTCTTCTCAGATAGCCTCTAGTATAATAATAATAACTTTTTGTACAAAACTTCAAATGAAAAATGGTTTATCTTTCTCAAAACTAGACAAAAAGAGATACAACTTTCATGTTTACATCATCTCCAAAGTCTTTATAGATTGAGAGATATGAGCCTCTGAAGTCAGACCTACGCAACTGAGATTTCCTTCTTCGTGAACACGAGAGTCTCTTCGCGAACGCGCAAAAGAAAATCCCAGAAGTCAATTCCTTCTTCGCGAACGCGAGATGTTCCTCGCAAAAGCGAAGAACAACACCAGATATCAGTAAATCAGCATCCAAAGTAGCCCAAAATGATTCGAAACACACCAGAAACGCAATCGAGATCCCTGGGACCCCGTCCAATCACACCAGCTTGACCCAAAACATGACACGAACTTGCTCAAGGTCTAAAATCACATAAAAAAACATCAAAATCATGAATCGCACCCAATTCAAGCTTAATGAACTTTAGAATTTCAAACTTCTACATTCGATGCTGAAACCTATCAAATCACGTCATATTGACCTAAAATTTTGCACACAAGTCGTATTTGACATTATGGACCTACTCCAACTTCCGGAATCAGAATCCGACCCCGATATCAAAAAGTCCACTTCCGGTCAAACTTCTTAAAAACCTTCAAATTTCTAACTTTTGCCAAATGACTCCAAAATGACCTACGGACCTCCGAATCCACTTCTGGACGCGCTCCCAATACCAAAATTTCCATACGGATCTATTGCCAGACTCGAAATACTAAATAGACATTGATAACACTGAAATGCACTGCAAACCCCTATTTATGAAATTCTTCCCAAAATGCTAACTTCCACAATAGGCGCCGAAATGCTCCCGGGCCATCCAAAACCCAACCCGGATATACTCCCAAGTCCTAAATCATCATACGAACCTGTTGGAACCTCCAGATCCCGATTCCGAGGATGTTTACTCAAAATCACCATGTAACCAATTCTTCCAACTTAAAGCTTCTGAAATGAGAATTGTCTTTCCAAATCGACTCTGAATTTCCCGAAATATAATTCTGACTACGCGTGCAAGTCATGATACCTGAAGTGAAGCTACTCATCGACTCAAACCGCTGAACGACGTGCTAGATCTCAAAATGACTGGTCGGGTCATTACATTCTCTCCCACTTAAACATACGTTCATCCTCGAACGTGCTAAGAACTGCGCTGGAGTTGTCTGAAATCACTGTTTAACACCTCGTGCACCTACTCATACTACTACAACTCAGTTGAGCATATTTTCTCGAACAGATCTGAAGATTATCCCTTTTTACTTAGCCAAATAAGCCTTAGAGAAAATTCCAACACTCAGAATTCTCTTCCAGGCGTGTTTCCAACATACGAACACCGTATCAATCACCACACGATGTACCAAAACATGATTGCATGCCTTTGCTGAATTTATACCATGCACCGCATAATTCACCTGACCATAATAACACCCTCTGGAAGTAATAGCCACAATTCCACGAATCTGATGCCCACAACACACCCCACGACACATATAAGTCTTGTTCCATCTCTTGCAACACTGCCACGACGGAAGAGAAGTGTAGAAATTCATAACCAACTGACGAGTCAACAAATCATTAAGTCTCTCCTCGTGATAAGGACCATTACTTCATTATGAACCAAATAACGATATTTCCTCTCAAATATGCTAGCATATAAATCCGATTGTGTCCAATAATCTCGTCTCACGCAGTACAAGCTGCTCATGCAATATGCCACCTCAGACACTGCCAAAGGTATCATATAATGCCACAATGTTCCCACAAGCTACAAGCTTGGATATGATACATAAGGAAACAAACTCTAGGAAGAACCACTCAACCCACGTAACTAATTTAAACAACCGAAAATATTTATGAACCTTTCTCAGAGAATGGGAAAAAAAACACCCAATAATAGATGGGGGAAACTGTACTCAATATCACACTGTTGCGGCATGCAACCCGATCCAACCATGATACCCGTGGCAGCGTGCCACCTGATCCAAATAGCATACCCGTGGCGTCGTGCCACCCAATACACACATAATAATGTATAAGAAAATACTCACCGAGCTAAAATGCTCATAGCTACGAAATACTTGAATATCGACCACAAGCACTAGAAGTGCATAATACAAATCCTGGGGAAACGGATAACTCCATATGCTACGAAACTCACGCACAACTACGGTAATGACCTGTACCTCGAGAGCCATCCCGTTCTCACAACATCACAATTACACGGGGGTCTCAATACGAGTGCGAATAATCAAACCACCTCACATCCCACCTCGCATAATATATATTCCACCAAATAGCTGACAACACAAATAAAATCCAGGGCCTGAAGATTCCTCCGTACATAGCGCTAAGCTGAAATGAACACATCCGGCCTAATATAGAGTCCACATTCACATTTAGATCCACTCATAGACCTCAAGCTGATTATGTCCGTACTACACAGAGCTAATAACCTTTCAAGGGTCCACATTAACCTTTTTTTCCCATAACACAAGATCAATTGTCAATCCGGCACAAACATCCACATTTCACAACCCAATGAATAGAGCGCCTTCCAAGCCTAAACCCTCACATTAATGATAGTACCATAATCTCTATACTTGGTCTTAAATCTTTAATCAGTTAAGTGATAATATGTCACACTTATACAATCTTCCCATGGGGTACGCTTCCACGACCTTCCGGACTAGGTAACAAGTATGCACATCCATACCACCGACCACACTAATGGTATAAAGCAAATCAAGAACCCGTAATGAGTATGCTAGACCTCTTACACATGACACCGATCTAAAGTGACGCTAAAGACAATACCAACTTACTCTAACCATCTGAATCCTTTCTTGATCACCCGGGATCGTGATATTCTTGTCAACACCGAACCTTAACCTTGATCCTCGACTTCCAGTTCTCATGCTACCTACTGCACCTAATCATGCCAATACGCAAGAGTACAAGAATTCGTGATAACTCTTGAACCATTAATAGGGTACAACCATTCTGATAATTCCTCTATGAATCCGAAGTTATTTTCTCCTATTCCTCCAATGCTACATAGAAGACCGAAGGCAACATGAAACACTCAAAGATATTTTTCATAAACTACTGCAAGATCTTGATACTTAACCATACTACGAACTCGAAATCCTTAGGAACCGCACTTTAACTTTTGAATCAACTAGGACCGTTGTTGAGAGTCACCCACTCTGACTCGGTCCCAAATATAATCAACTCCAAGGCCCTGCTAGCAAATGAACACCCTCTCAAAGAGACACCTGGCCGAATCACCTTTCTTGTAAATCGCCTCTACACAAAGCACAAATCATGAGTCCTCCCAGAGCCTAAACATAAATTGGTAAGGCCAACTATAGCCCACATCCCCCAAATCCTTGATCAAATTTCCACAAATGTTTTCTTCCCTTGGTCGTAATAACCCATCAATATGCCAATAACCCGAAACCTCGCAAGTAGATAACCATACAATCCAACCGTAGGCGGTGGGGCTCTCCCACCTAGCTTAAAGCTACCATTGCATAACTCTGGAACCCACCAAGATTCCTTATCCCCCCATTGACATGATCTTGCACAATGAACCCGCCAAATTTTCTCGAAACCTTTCCGTCAAACTCTTCATGAACACTTTGAATAACTAGCCATGTTCACATATTCGACCTTTTCCTAGATAGTCAGTAGAATCCTTCGTAGTATCTTCGTCAAAACCACAAGACCGCTAACCCGCTCACAAGAGATAAGCCACCTGTGAAGATTACATGTCAACATCTTCCAACAACGCTGCACTGAGTACTCTTACTATGAAATCCTTAAACCATCCTGAGCCTGTGCTCATTCACCAGTTGTAAAAGTCTGTTCACCCCTCATGGACATCAACTAAAGGTGCAACAATACATTCCAATCCAAAGTCATGTTGTATCTTTCTTCATATTAATAAACTCCTTTATGTCGTATCAAATCTCCCGCCGTATAATAGCCAATGTTCCAAATTGAATCTGTAGACCTAGTCACTGTCCACCATGAATCCTAAATCTCTCTACACTTTTCTCAAGGCGTGTAGTCATCCTACCACAGAACCCATACGCTACTCTTACACTCTCCCTCTTTGGTCAAACTCATCCTCTAAGCAGCTACTTGACTCCCGCTTCTCACAATTGGCCTTCTAGAAGTTTAACCACCGCAAGACACCTCCCACATGTCCTTCCTCATCCTTCGCTGCCCAGTTGTTGTCTTAAGTAAATCCATCTCTATAGCACTTGAACTAACAGATCGTCACCAGCTCTAAACCCTTCCAAAAATCATCTTTCTCGAGCCATCAACACTAGGAACGCCGATTCGATCCTGAACCACTGCACACTGCTATCTATTACAGCCGCTTCCCCTGCACCTTTCACAATACTCTATTCCAAAGGCGAATTGAAGAAAATCATAACACCGACGAACTTAACACTTTATATACAATAGGACGATGACACCACATCAGAGATGAAGATTCCACCACGCTCGAAAATACCAAGTATTGTTACTCCATCAACCCAACCTGAAAACTCATAGTCCGATTGCCTTTCCTCCGCAGGAAATAAAATACTGAATCTCTGAATCTTGCGCTGAGTAAACATCCTTCCAATTCATTCACTACTTCAACACAAGCATCCTACCATTACACCACACTGTGCGATAGAAACGCACGAATCATCAAAACACTCAATGCCAAATCTCAAAACTTTAGGTAATACTGATACTGAGTTGAAACGATAGAACGACCTTCCGTAAGGCGACGACAATAGCCCAATCAAATACGCAGGGAGAAACATCCCGCACCACATCTGTAATACCATTACAATTTCTCAATTACCGATTTATAGCAAGCGCTTCGCGTCGCATAAGATTGAATAGTAAAGAAGAAAAGGCATAAGCCTCAAAGGAATCAAATCGCACGATGAGGAATAAAGAAAGGGAGTGCTCCTAACAGCCCTGTAGCCTCTCGAAGATAAGTACAGACATCTTCGTACCGATCCGCAAGACTCTACTAGACTCACTGACTCGTGAGACCTAAGTGAACCTAGTGCACTGATACCATGTTGTCATGACCCAAAATCCATTAAGGGTCGCGATGGTGCCGGACACTGCTGTCAGGCAAGCCAGAACTAAATAGTTAATTAAATTCTCATTTTAATTTTTTTTTAAATCATTTCTTTTCCTTACATTAAAAAAAATAAATAATGAGCTTTATCAAGTAGGTAATAATATCTTCAACTATTTTCAATACTAACCAATCCCATATACATCCCAGAACCCGGTGTCACAAGTGGGTGAGCATTTACTGGGAAGTAAAATAAAATACAATAACTATCCAGAATAAAAATTTGGACAGAAAGAAAGATACAAGTACTCTGAAGGAGAATCTGCTGGCTGTGGATCGTCTCATAAGATGCAGCTCACCTAAGTCCCCGTATCAACCACACCGTCACACCCACAAGGCCACTATCCATACATGTACCTGTACATCAAAATGTACAGCAAGTGTAGCATGAGTACGAAAACAACGCGTACCCAGTAAGTATCCCCTCTAACCTCGGAGAAGCAGTGACGAGGGATCGACTCCGACACTTACTAGTGGTCCAATAATATCAGGTACGGTAAAGAAATGAATACATATGAAATAGAGTAAATAAATGAAACAAACAAGTATAAATTACGTGGTACAATTCCCTTTTTACAATTTACTCAGCTCTCAACTAGCAAGTTTCCTCCGTAACTGGAGCATATACATAGATACATCGGATTTCATCAACGAGGTTGTCATAATTCAAATAAGGGGAAAACCCTCAGATAAACTGGCTTTTAGCAAAATATTACGCACGATTCCATGAGGATAATATATACGTATAGGAAATGCCGAGGCGTACGGCCCGATCCAACATAAAAGTAAAATGTACACTGCCAGAGGGTCGAATGGCGCGTACCATAGATGCATCTGTTAACCTGCTGAGGCAAATGACCCGCTCCCATGAGAGTGTGGTACATAAATCCTGCCGAGACGAACTGCCCGATCCCATAAGAGTAGTAGAAGGAAATACCCCGCTCGCGAAACATACATGCGACGCGGTTACACATAGATTTCTTAAGCTATTATAATATTCCTCAATTCCTTTCGAAATTACGAAGTTCAAACGAAACCTTTTAATCTTAAATTCTTAACTTTCAACTCCTCTCAAAACATTTAATAAGTGAACTCAATATCGCTCCCTCTCAAGGCAAACAATGAACATAAATCAATAAAAATATCAACAAGGCATGATGTAAGCCTAAAACTACTCGGACATAGGCATAGCTACTAGCTACATACGGACTCTCGTCACCACGTGCGTACGTGGCCCCTACAAATAGAAGCACATAATAATTTAGTCCACCTATGGGGTTAATTCCCTCTTACAAGGTTAGAAAGGAGACTTACCTTGCTCCGAAGTTTCATATCTGGCTTCCAAGCCTTTCCAACAACTCTAACCGATTCCCAACTCTCCAAAACTAGTCAACAAATATGCAAACCCGTAAAAACATACTCTAATACTCACGACAATTCAATTTAAACAATTTCCCAACTCCGCTCGAAAATTCAATAAAATACCCTCGGGCCCACATGCCCAGAATCCAGAAATTTTCGAAGATAAACTTTACCAACAACCTCACGAACTCAAATATATAATTTATTCCAAATCCCATATCCAATTTCATGGTAAAAATCCAAAAATATCAATTTCTAGGTTTTCTAACAAAACCCCATGTTTTCACTAATTTTCTATGAATTTCCATGTTAATATATATATATAATCCAAGTATTTAACTTGCAATATGTGGGAATCACTTACCCTTATATGGATGATAAAGATGGAACTCCAAAATCGCTCCTAGGTCGGCTCCCATGGAGGAAATGAGATTAAATGAGCCAAACCCATTTTTACAAACTTATACACTACCCAGGTGATCCTTCATCACGTTTGCAAGACCCCCATCGCGTTCGCGATGAACAAATTTCTCAAAAGTCACTTCCAAACACTTCCCAGATAGTCTCTAGTATAATGGTCATAACCTTTTGTACAAAACTCGAAATGACTAATGGTTTACCTTTCTGAAAACTAGACACAAAGAGCTACAACTTGCATTTTTACATAATCTCCAAAGTCTTTATAGATTGAGAGATATGATTCTCCGAAGTCAGATCTGCGCAACAGGGATTTCCTTCTTCGCGAACGCAAGATGTTCCTCGCGAACGCGAAGAACAACACCATATATCAGTGAATCAGCATCCAAAGTAGCCCAAAATGATCTGATACACACCCGAGGCCCCCGGGACCCCGTCCAATCACACCAGCCTGTCCCAAAACATGACACGAACTTGCTCGAGGCCTCAAATCACATAAAAAAAACATCGAAATCATGAATCGCACCCCAATTCAAGCTTAATGAACTTTAGAACATCAAACTTCTACATACGATGCCGAAACCTATCAAATCACGTCATATTGACCTAAAATTTTTCACACAAGTCGTATTTAACATTACGGACCTACTCCAACTTCCGGAATCGGAATCCGACCCCGATATCAAAAAGTCCACTTCCGGTCAAACATCTTAAAAACCTTCAAATTTCTAACTTCAGCCAAATGACTCCAAAATTTCCATACGGAGCTATTCCCAGATTCAGAATACAAAACCGACATTGATAACACTGAAATGCACTGCAAACCCCTATTTATGAAATTCTTCCCAAAATGCTAACTTCCACAATAGGCGCCGAAATACTCCCGGGCCATCCAAAACCCAACCCGGATATGCCCAAGTCCGAAATCATCATACAAACATGTTGGAACCTCCAGATCCCGATTCCGAGGTCGTTTACTAAAAATCACCACCTAACCAATTATTCTAACTTAAAGCTTCTGAAATGAAAATTCTCTTTCCACATCGAATTTGAAATTCCCGAAATTCAATTCCGACTACGCGTGCAAGTCATGATACTAGAAGTGAAGCTACTCATGGCCTCAAACCGATGAACGACACGCTAGAGCTCAAAACAACCAGTCGGGTATATATATATGTATATATATGTATGTTTTCACGACCCCAAATCTAAGCCAGTCGTGATGGCGCCTATTGTGGAACAAGGCCAGCCAAAACTACACCCAAATCATAATAAGCTTCCTTTTGACATCTTTACTATACTGATCACCCATAAAAGATTCCTTTAAACATTTATAGAATAGTTAAAGCTATACTGAATATTAAATACAACCCCAAGAACCCAGAGTCACTGGTCATGAGCATCTACAGAAATATACAACTCATAAAGAAAATAAATTCTATAATAGTAAGCAGGAGAGAGAGCAAGACTGCAGACGCATGCAGCTACCTCGCAAACCTCCGAGAATCTCTGGAATAGATAGACAACTCACCCTGCCCTAACACCTGGATCTGCACACAAGGTGCAGGGAGTAATGTGAGTACACCAACTCAATAGTAATGAAAATAAATCAGGTCTGAGCAGCAACAAACACATAAAATCAATGTCATCAATTCAAAATATGCACAACCTTTCTTTCCAACAGTATAACATAGATATATGAAATCATCATGCCTTCAAACCAACTTCAAAAAAATCCTTTGAAAAATGTATATTTTCAACAACTTCAACCGAAAGTTATAGTATGAAAATGAAATAAATCATAAAGAGGCCCCTCGGGCAAAACATATTTCATAAGTTCAGAGTGAAAGTGGTAAAATTATAAGTAGCACCTCGGGCAAAATCATGTATCATAATCAGCCCCTCGGGCATGCCTCACAGTCACTCATAATCAGCCCCTCGGGCATACATCACCATCACTCATAATCAGCCCCTCGGGCATACCTCACAGTCACTCATGCCTCCCAATCACTCGTCACTCGGCACTCGGTGCGCTCACTGGGGGTGTGTTCAAACTCCGGAGGGGTTCCTTCAGCCCAAGCGCTAATATCAAGCCACCTCGTGGCATATCATATCCTCACAAATCAGGCCCTCGACCTTACTCAATCAGAACCTCTCAAAAGCCCCTCGGGCGAATCAGTAAAACGGGGTACTCGACCCAAAACATCATTTTAAATCTCAAAGTAGTGTAAATCAGGCTGAGTTTCGAAAACAGTAAGCACAATGTGAGTGAGTGAAAGCATCAATAATCACTGAGGAAAACAGCAGTAAAAAGCCCCCAAGGGGTCTAAACAAATCAGCATAAGGCCCCAAACATGGCTTATAGCCCAAATATTTCAGAAATCTTTAGAACACAATTAATCATATAGTTTAGAGTAAAATACACAGCTCAATAGTTGCCACGGAGAGGACCAAGTCCAATCCAAAAACCAGTGCGCATCACATACTCGTCATCCGACATGTGCACCATTCTAAAATCAGTGAGAAATATGAACTCCAGGGTTCCATACCCTCAGGACAAGATTTATAACCATTACTTACCTCTACCGAGCCACAATACTAGTCTGCTATGATCTTGCCCCTCGAATTGGCTCCCAATTGCTCCGAATCTAGCCAAAATCATTTTAACATCATCAATATACACTAAATGAAGACAACCCAATCGGAAACTATCAAATTATACAAGAATCTCGAAATTCAGCCAAACCTGAGCCCCGAGCCCACGCCTCAGAATCCGATAAAATTTACATCACAAGAACCTTATCCTCCCACGAGACCGTACATACCAAGAACATCAAAATCGGACCACAATTGCCCACTAAAATTGCCAAAAGAAATTCCCAAATCTTTCCTCCCATTTTCCAAACTTTTTCTTACTTTAATCCTTCAAATACTAGCCTAATCCGAACAAAATAACATAGAAACGACTTTAATAACTCGAGAACTTACCTGCACTGAAGACCCATGAATTCTCTCTTCAATTTTCATTCAAATGAGCTACAACCGCATGCAACAATGGTGAAATCAATAAATTTCACTGAGGCCTCTTTTATACTGTTCTGCCCAGCAATTCCGCACCTGCGGACCTTTAATTGCACATGCGGATCCGCACCTGCGAGATCCCACTAACGGCTCAATTCTCGCACCTGCGGCCACTTCTCCGCACCTGCGGCTTCGCAGGTGCGACCAACTCTTTGCACCTGCGGACTCCTCCTGCCTAGGCTCCCTTCGCACCTACGCATGGAATTTCGCACCTGCGGCTACCAATCCGCAGGTACGGCCAAAATCAGAAACTTACACCAGCAGCCATTTCCTGCAATTTTACACCAGCAACTTATTTTCCACTATCGACCAGAAATCACCAAAAACTAACTTTCGCCAATTCAAGCCTAATTCTACATCGGACATTAAAACTCCATTCCGAACACACTCCTAAGTCCCAAATCACCTAACGAAACCATCCGAGCAATAAAATCCGCATTCCGAAGTCGTTCACCAATAAGTCAACTCTCAATTGACTTTCTCAACTATTAGGCTACCTTGAGAGACTAAATGCCTCAATTCTCACCATGACCACTCTGAACCCGAACCAACCGACCCAACACACATAAATGAAGCCGAACCACATAAAATGAAGCATAAATAGGGGAAACGGAGCTAAACTCTCAGAACGACTGGCCGGGTCGTTACATCCTCCCCCACTTAAACTACGTTCGTCCTCGAACGTGCCAAGAGTTGTTCTCCAAAACCATCAAACTGTTACGTAGCTTACCATGCACATACCCGGTGGTGATCCTACATCACCCTATCCCATATAGGTCCAATAGCACAATACCGTTGAAACCTCGGAATCCAATCCTGACCCATAAACCTTAGAACCAAATTCCCACTTTTGAAATAATATACAAGATCAAAATTCCATAACAATAAACTGAACAAGTCTGAACATGCTGAGTAGAGTCATATACACACCCCAGATGAAATCACATAATAGACTGCGTGACTCAAATACTCATGGCGATAACTCTTAACCACAATAACTGCTCAGAACAACCCAATACCGGTACATAACCTCTTATCAAGAAATGCCTCGCTCTAACACTTCCATATACTGCCGGTGATGAAAGAAACACGTAGAAACTGTCACACCTCCTTTTTCATCACGCCCCGAAGGGGGTACGGGAGTTTTTCCACTTAAAGTG
>ML401001.1:0-19676 GCA_005239525.1 Nicotiana knightiana
GAATACATCACAATAGTTCTTGTCACTTGATAATTAGTTATTTCATAGAATTTTAGTATAAAAATATTACATCATTGATTTTATATTGGCTTGATTAAATAACGATCAGAGTGATTTAGCAAGTAGTTTACACAAGTCTCTGTGGGTACGATATCTGGACTTAAAATCCTATATTACTTGTCGACCACGTACACTTGCGTGTGCATTGGGAAATCAACCAACAATTAACATGTAAAATATTCATTACACTAATTTGTTAGTATAAAACCCTAATGTTCTTGGAACAAACATTATTAAAGCGTAAGATTAAAAAAACATTACTATTTAACTAAATAAAGGAAAATGATATGCTTTTTTCACAAAAGGCGATAAGAACGAATAAACGAATTAATGAATTAATGAATAATAATAATAATAATAATAATAATAATAATAATAGTAGTAGTAGTAGTAGTAGTAGTAGTAGTAGTAGTAGTAGTAGTAGTAGTAGTAGTAATTAATGAGAGTAATAATAACAGTCAATAACAACAACAACGATAATAGTATTATTTAATGATGATAACAACAACAATAAAAATAACAAAAACTAACAAGACTAATTAGATTTATTTTCGGATAAAAAAAAAATAGTAAAATAAGTATTCTTACATTATTCACGATACTAGAAGCTCAAATAAACAATTTGAAAGAAAAGAGGGACAAAATTGGATGTCAACAACGACCTCGTCTTCTCTTCCTTATTCCACCTGTTGCACTTATTTTGAGACTATGTTGTCTATTTCTTCATTCTTTATTTTTTTATATTGCAGCTCATGAGTGAGGTTGGAGGTTTAAATTTAGTTTTTCAAATATTGTTTTTAAAACTTCAGATTCTTAGTATTATTAATAAATTCGTTTAAAAATCACATTTTTACTGAAAATTGAATTTAGCTTAGATAAAAAGGGCTGCTTGCCTGGTTCCATGACAGGCGCCATCACGACTCCGAAATTGGGTCGTGACAAGATGGTATCAGAGCGCTAGGTTAAATAGGTCTCACCAGTCATGAGCAGGTTTAGTAGAGTCTTGAGGATCGGTACAAAGACGTTTGTACTTATCTTCGAGAGGCCACATAACCCTTAGGAAGAATCCCACATTATTGAATTCTGTCGTGCGACTCTGTTGAATTCTCGAACTAAACTTCTGTTGTTTTCATTCTCTCACAGATGGTGAGGACTCGTGCTACCGATCGTGGTGATCAGACACCAGCAAGATCAGCTGGAGGTCGAGGCCGTGGCAGAGGGAGGGGTGCAGCCCGCTTAGCAGCCGGGACAGTACCTGTGGACCTTCCCACTGCTCATGATCAGGTCCCCGCAATTGAGGTCCTAGCGGGAGAGGCTCAGGCACCAGCAGTGTCCATTGTGATTCCGGGTCTTCAGGAGACCCTAGCCCAGATTTTGACGGTGTGCACCATCCTGGCACAGGCCGTCGCCGTGTCTACTACTGCTGCTACTTCTCAGGCCGGGGGAGGAACTCAGACTCCAGCTGCCCGGANCTTCAGACATCTGGGACAGTTCCAGTCCAGCCGGTTGCCCCAGCCCAAGATTTTGTGGTCCCAGCTTTGGCAGATGACGAGCAGCGCAGGTTAGAGAGGTTTAGTAGACTCCAACCTCCGATTTTTAGTGGTACTGAGGGCGAGGAAGCCCAGGAATTTTTGGACAAGTGTTAGAGGATCCTTCGCACAACAGGGATACTGGAGGCTAGTGGGGTCCCATTTACTACCTTCCAGTTTGCAGGAGCTGCACTCGCTTGGTGGGAGGCCTATGAGAGGCGTAGACCTACTAATGCAGCGCCCCTTACCTGGCGTCAGTTCTCCATTCTATTCCTGGAGAAGTATATACCGCATTCCCGCAGGGAGGAGCTGCGCAGGGAGCTCGAGCAGTTGTGCCAAGAGGACATGACAGTGACGCAGTATGAGATGAGGTTCTCCGAATTGGCCCGTCATGCTATTTGTCTAGTTCCCACGGATAGATAGAGAATCAGGAGGTTTGTTGATGGCCTCACTTATCAGCTTCAGATTTTTCTGACTGGGGAGAGAGTATCTGGTGGTGAGGTCGATCCGGTGGTGATCAGGCCCGATTTTATGCATTTTCAGCCAGACCGGATGATATGGCTTCTGATGCCGTAATCCCAGGTATTCTTTCAGTCTGGCATGAGAAGCTTAAGTTTTTAATTGATTCTGGTTTTTCATGTTCACATGTTCATCATATTTTAGCCCATTCTCTGGATATGCCCCGTGAATCTTTTGTTACATCTGTTCATGTGCTCGCCCCTCTGGGTGTTGTCGTTGTTTTGATCCGCGTGTGTCAGTTGTGTGTGGTACCTATTGGGGGTCTGGAGACCCAGGTGGATGTGCCATTTCTGAGTATGGTCGGTTTCGACGTAGTTTGATCAGATAGATGATGATACTTCTAAGTATGACTTGATGTAGATGTTTTCCATCGAATCAGATTGTTTGAGTCCGTAGAGTTTGGACGTATGAGTTGTGTTCCTTCAGATTCGTGTGATTTGGTTCAGGTGTATACGGTGTGTGGATGCGTGATTCTAATCTTGTAGATGAGTTCTGACGTGGTATTTGGGTTCTAAGGCATAGGAATTAGGTTGGATATAGTGGCATTCGAATGTGTTGTATTATTAGATCGATGGGGGGTAGGATGACGTAGGTTCGCCCCCGGGTGTGTGCATGGTAAGGCGGTTGATGGCTTTTAGAACAACCCTTGGCACGTTCGAGGATGAACGTTTGTTTAAGAGAGGGAGAATGTAACGATTCGGTCGATCGTTACGTAGAACCTGCATTATAATTACTATTCTTGACTTGTCATAGGTTGTTTATACTGTTATTGATGTGTTAGAGTTTATAGGCTTGAAATCGGAATGGTTGCAGTGAGAGTTTAGCCACTTAGTCCTTAAAACTAGCCTTAGAGTTGGAAAAGTCAACTGAGAGTTGACTTATTGGGAAACGACCTCGAAATGTGGATTTTATGGCTCCGATAGCTTCGTTAGGTGATTCGGGACTTAAGAGTGTGTTCAGAATATTTTTGTGATGTCCGGTTTAGGATTAGCATTGATTTGGCGAAAGTAAGTTTTTGGTGATTTTCGGTCGGCAATGAAAAATAGGCTATCAGGGTCGAAATGGAATTCCGGAAGTTAGAATAGGTTCGTAATGTCATTTTGGATATGTCTGCAAAATTTCAGGTCAATCGGAGTTGTTTTGAGTAGTTTCGGCATCGTCAGAGGATTTTAGAAATTTCAAAGTTTTTAGGCTTGATCTTGATGTGATTTTGGTGTTTTGATGTTATTTTTAGTGTTTCGGGAGTGTAACTAAGTTTTCATGATCATATATGAGGTTTTGGTATGTTTGGTTAGGGTCCCGAGGGGCTCGGGATGGTTTTGAGTGGTTAACAGGGAGTTTGGAGTGCTTGTGTTGCTGCTGAAGTTGCTGGTGCTGGTGTAACCGCACCTGCGGATGGGTCATCGCAGGTGTGAGCCCCCAGGAGCGAGAAAATCTCCACAGATGCGGAATTTGAGTAGAGGATCGCAGGTGCAAGAGGAGGATCGCACCTGCGAAGTCGCACGTGCGAAATGTGAGTCGCAGGTGCGGAGATAGGCAGTTTAGTGAAAAGTCGCAGGTGTGGTTGTTTTGACCGCAGGTGCGGTCTCGTAGGTGCAAGACATTGGCCGCAGGTGCGGAACCCCTAGGCAGAAAGTATAAATTAAAACCCTCCGCGACCATTAGACCTTTTAACACCATTTTTGAACAGGAAAAGAGCTTGGAGGCGATTTTTGAAGAGGGATATCAGTGTTCTTCATAGAGGTAAGTGTTTTGATCATTAAAACTCGTTTATGGGTGATTATAGAACACAATCTCAACAATTAATTCATGAAAATCAGTAGAAAAAGGTGTAGTTAGGGCTTTAGATTATGAGACCTTTAGGGGCAGGGGGTCGTGTTTTGGCTAATTTCGGGTTTTCAGCTAAATTTGGTACTTTTCAATTGGAATTCATTACTTAAGCATAATTTGACGATAAAAATCTGAACTTGGTAGATTTGGAGCACTCAGAGGCCGAATTTAGAGGCAAAGACACTGTGGAATAGTATTTTAGCCGGTTTTGAGGTAAGTAACGTTTCCAAACTTGGTTCTGATGGTTCGAAACCCCGAGCTAAATGATTTATTACTATAATCGAGGTGACACGTATGTTAAGTGACGGGCGTGCGGGCGTGCACCGAGGATTTGTGGCCTGACTTATCCCATGGCACCGCTTAGTGATTATTCCCTGATGATATATGTGCTTCTGTTAATGTGGTAATTGTGAACCTGTTAGAAATCATGTTAAGTGTAAATGCTAGGCTTCACGCCAAAAATGCTGAGACTTGTGTGGTCGTATATTACTGTCTCATTTTGTGATTATTTAATTTTATATACTCAGTCCTGTTATAGCATATCACTTCATATCTCAATCTAAGTATTGTTAATTATATGCATACTTATCATTGTTTCGGGCTGATGGAGGCATCTGTGATCTATGTGAGTGAGACTGAAGAGTAATGACTGAGTGAGGCCGAGAGCATGTTATTGAGACAGTTATGAGATCGGACTGCACACCGCAGCGATATTAAATCATGCCTTCGTTGGCTTGATATGGCGCTTGGGCCACTAGGGCCCCTCCGGAGTCTTTACACCTCCAGTGAGCACATTGATGTGAGGGATGGATCTTACCTGGATATGGATCTTGTCCGAAGTGGATGTTATGTGAGGGATGGATCGTCCCTGGACATGGATTTTGTCTGAGTGTTGTATTACGGAGATGGACTTTCTCCGTGGGGCTGGATTGGCCTTTTTCCTCAGTACGAACTGACTACGGTCACCGGTGTTTATGCATATTCCGGGATGGAACTTCCCTGGGCCTGAGAGCCATATACAGTGCTGAGTGGACTTCTGTGGGAGAGCTATGAGCACTATGTGCATATCCACACTGGTTTCATACATATATTTTATGATGGCATGTAGAGTATACTGGCATACTTGGCATATTTATTCATCCTGATAAACTGTTAGCATGTCTAAATTCTGTATATTGTTTATTGTAAAATTTTGAGGTGTTGTCCGTCACTACTTCTCAGCCCATAGTTTGGGTTCGTTACTTCTGAGTTGGTGTACTCACGTTACCCCCTGCACCTCGTGTGCAGATTCAGGTACACCAGGACCCGGTAGTGGATATTGAGCAGCGGTCAGATTCATTGGAGTTGTCGAGGTAGCAGTTGGCGATTTCAACCTCGTCTTCTCTTCCTTATTCCACCCATTGCATTTATTTTGAGACTATGTTGTCTATTTCTTCATTCTTTATTTTTTTTATATAGCAGCTCATGACTGAGTGACACCGGATTCGGGGTTGGAGGTTTAAATTTAGTTTTTTCAAATATTGTTTTTAAAACTTCAGATTCTTAGTATTATTAATAAATTCGTTTAAAAATCTCATTTTTACTGGAAATTGAATTTAGCTTAGATAAAAAGGGCGGCTTGACTGGTTCCACGACAGGCGCCATCACGACTCCGAAATTGGGTCGTGACACCTTATGAATTGGGATGATGATATGATAGTTTCTAAATTGGGATTTGGAAGATACACATGATGGTGAGGGTGAGGGTGAGGGTGAGGGTGAGGGTGAAGGAAGAGATATAAGAGATCCTAGATATGTAGCTTCTCGTGGACGTCCAAGGTTGAATAGATATAGAGGGAGAATTGATTCATACTTTAGAAGTTCACAAACGGGTGGTGGAAGTGGAGTTAAAGGCAATAAGAGGGGTAGAGGTGGTGGTAGAGGTGGTGGTAGAAGTGGTGGTAGAGGTCGTGGTAGAGGTCGTGCTAGAGGAGGTGGTAGAGGTCGTGGTAGAAGTCATCCGCTAACAGAAGGAATTGAGGTAAAGTTTAACAAATTTGATTTAATATTTTATTTTATTTTAGGTAAATAAATTGCTTAATAGTCTTATTTACTCTAATTACAGCAAGATGATGCAACAGTACAACCACAGAGTAGCTTGCCTGATCTAAACGATGAAGCATACTGGGAAGTAGAAGACTTGACCGTTTAGTTTGAGATGATTTAAGTTTGAAACTTGTTTAATTTGATTTGAGATATATTTTTTTGATTTTATTGACTTTGTTTTTTAAAACGTCTGGTATTTTTTTTGTTCATAAATGTGAATTACATTATTCAATAAATGTGAATTATATTTGTGTTATACAATCCTACCTTCAACATTCAACATATTTGTGTTTGTTGCATTTTTTTTAAAGATAAAACCGTGCCTAATCCCCCTCTCTTCTTACATGAAATACAACTACACTGCCAATGTTGTGTAGATTTTACCAAAATAAAAATAAAAAATACCAAACCAACCCATTTAACTACCCAATATAGCATTTACTTTTATAAATTAATAACATACCAACCCATTTAACTTCCCAATGCATCATTTACTCTACCATTTCGGATTTTTTAAATGATAAAAAAAATATATTAAAGAAAATCAAGATGCAGATTAAAATTTCAAAACAAAATACTTCAAATGTTATTAATGGTGGGAGTTGAATTAATGGTGTGAGTTGAATTATATTTATTGTTTCGAATTTCAAGTAAATATTAAATACAATTTAATACTAACAATATTCTCATACCAACTTTTTGAATGAAACACTATTCACATTTCCACCATATAGGTAGGGTTTGTATTTACATGAATATTATATTCCAACCATGATACTATACTGAAACGATACAAAAAAAAATTAAAATTATAACAAGCGAAAAAATTAATTACATTAATATTTATAACAAAACGTACACATTAGTTAATATCAAACAAAACTTACACAAAACGTACACATTACTGGATAAAAATTAAATAAAAAATAACAGAAGTAAAAAAATAACACAAACATGGATTTCCAACAAACATAACTTACAAACTAGTTAATTTCAACCGAATCTTTTGGAGTTCCTTGCCCTTTCACTTGCACTTTGAAGACAACATACATTTCTTCAATTTCAACCAACTCAAATTTAACAAAATAACCCCTCCTTATATCATTAGTCATCACAAAACTTTTCCAGCCGTCTTTCAGCCATCGTCGTTTACCAATGTTAATTCCCATAAAAAACTCTCTGCCCCCATATTGAAGAACAGCGCCGCCCATTGATTCAGGAATGTAATTGCATATTCATTTTGGAATATGCTGCAAACAAAAAGAAAAAAAATTGTTTTAGATTTTAATACAACCAAATCAGTTTCTGCTTCTTATCCAAAGCTATTTTCGAAAAACAAAAGTAACGTTTGTATTTTTGGATCGAAAAGTAGATTGTATTTGCAAAACAAAATTTTGTAAAAAAATCTCACTTACCATATAATCTTGCTTGATGTATGAATCTTTCATATGCACTTCAAATGTTGAATTTGTCTCTTCATCGTTATCACTGGAACAGTAGTCGGATGGGGATCGTTTGGCAGCGATGAGAGAGGGGTCCATGGTTTGTTTCTATGGTTTGTGTAAGAGTTAGGGTATTAAAATGTTGTGTATGTGTGTGAATGTGTATATAAACTTATATATATGCAAAGACCGTCAATCTATGGAATTTTGTGTGTGTGAGAAGGTATTAAAAGTTTTTTGTATGTGTGAATGTGACCATAAAGTTTAATAGAAGGAAATTTTGGAACCTAATTAATATCTATATTTTGCATATGTAGTCCACATTTGACCATAAATATAATATTGATTGATGACAAAAAAGTTGTGATTTTAATTTTAAAACCAATAGTTATATTTGGGATATAATTAGCAATTTAGTTATGAAATATTGTTGCGCTTTATATATATTTACATTGAACGTCTATATATATATATATATATATATAGTAGCCAACATATATGTGTTATTAAGGTCATACGTATCGGCCAATGGCAATTAAGTAATTCCACCGAGTAAAGTGATTTTAGTCATATGACCTATGATAATTACATTGTTGCGATTCATAGTAATACAATAGTCATTTATATAGTTTCATACGTTAAGGTCAGATGTATCGGCCAATAGCAACCGCATAAGTCCACTGACTAAGGTTGTAGAAGTCACATGACCTATGATAATTACATCATTGTGATTCATAGTAATATTATATCCGTTTGTATAGTTTCATACATTAAGGTCATACGTATCGGCCAATGGCAACTAGGTAATTCCACCGAGTAAAGTTGTTTTAGTCATATGACCTATGATAATTGCATTGTTGCGATTCATAGTAATATAATAGCCGTTTATATAGTTTCATACGTTAAGGTCATACACGATGATTATCATTCAAACTTAACCTCATTTTATACATAAAATATTTATAAATTTTAATTTTTTTTATTGTCCAATAAAATAGAAAACTAATTTATTCCTTACGCGATGATTATCATAAAGTTTTTATACTTTATTTATACTAACTGAAAAACTGTGTGCTTAGTTGCATTGAAAATATCTATTTGTCCAATCTATACTTCTAGTTTATATACGGAAAGGAAATCCGTTAGTTTTATAACTACCTTGAGGAGGGGATCGGAATGGACATATTGTGGCAGTTTTTTTTACTCCTTCGTATCATTTATTAACAATCACAACCCTTAGAGAAAAAAAACTAATACCTACACTGTTGAAAAAATTGTGGCAGTTATTTAGTCAGTTTTTTTTTAATTTTATTTTTTATTATTTATATTGTGACAGTTATTTTGTCAGTTTATGGCAATTTAAAAACCTCCACTACAACTGCCTAAATTAGTTTTGTTTACGTTTCATACAAATATTACAAGACTAAACTCATATCAAATTATTTGTCTCTTCTTTTTGGTGCCAAAAAAATGAGAGGAAACATTAAGCTGTCTAGTAACAAACAAACAACAAAATTTGCATATATTAACAGAAAATAACTGCCACAATATAAATAATAAAAAATAACAGAATTTGCAACACAAAATGACATTAACAAACAACAAAAATTGTAAGATAAACAGCAGAATTTGCAACACAAAATGGCATTAACATAATAGTAACATAATACTAACAGAAAATTAAGAAAATAGTGTTTAACACAAAATTAACACACGGCATATACCAGTACTACCTAATTTGAACTTTTAAAATAATTTCTGCTTCAGGTGATGCACACTGAAATTCTGGCCGCTCAGGTTGTGCTTTGATACTTTCACTATCTTCATAGGTTAATGCCTCAATTTTGATTCTCAGAAGAGCCGGAGACTTCGCTAAAAGAAGCTTGAGCAGTTGCATGTGGAATTTATCCGTCGAATACTCCTAATCACAATGACTCTAAGGTTGTTGAATGTTGTATCTCCAAACCTTTCTTCCAAGTCAATGTTATCCAGAGCAAAAGGAACCTCACTATTATCCACCTAAGAATAATAATAAATAAATGGGGATGTTTAAGTAAGAACACAAGCGACGAAATATAATTCAGTAAGAACGCAAAAGAAAAGACCTATTATGATTAAGTAAGAATCTTGATTTCCAAATATTCCAAACATGGGAAGCTTCTCATCAAGCACAAAACACAAGCGACGAAATATAATTCACTCTGATAAAGATCATCGAGGTAAAGATGTTTCACACAGTCAACATGAAAGGGAAGACTAGTTGGTACTTGACCTGCACTTGCAGCCACTATCTAGAAAAAATATCCCAAATTAAAGGTTCGCTCATAGCACAAAATATGTTCCATATATGAAAATGCATTACGGTTAAGTTATGAAACATTTACCTTGACACTACGGTTATCCAAATGGAGATTTTCCAGCGCACAAAAAGACCCAAAGAACCTAGTAATGTGATATCTTGATTCCAGAATATAGTATCCCCTAAGAGCAAGCGATAATTGTGCCAGAAGAGGAATAATTTTCAAATGAATAAAGCTTACTCTACCTTTGAATTCAAGGGACTTCAGTTTGAAGGAATTAATTTCAATGACACCAGTGAAACTATCTGATATTTCAAGCACCAATTTCTCGAGCAACGGACAATGCGAGATTAAGCTTCCAAGAAATGTGGACAAAACAAAGACATTGTATAACTTCAAGCTAATTAACATTCCAAACCCATTGAAGGCTGGTGGAGGAGATAATAAACAATCTTCAAGAGATAGATGCTTCAAATTCAAACATTTGAAAATGAAGCAGGCAATTTGTATGGTCTCTCCCAAATCGGAAATTTTAGAATAATATTTTCAATGAAACTTTCGAAGAGGA
Organism: Nicotiana knightiana; assembly: GCA_005239525.1. Classification (NCBI taxonomy): domain Eukaryota; kingdom Viridiplantae; phylum Streptophyta; class Magnoliopsida; order Solanales; family Solanaceae; genus Nicotiana; species Nicotiana knightiana. The sequence continues at coordinate 10,334 of ML401001.1, forward strand.
ACCCTAACTACCTTCTAACATAAGTAAAGTCTTCCAAAAATGGAATTGCGATTGTAAAATGTTTAACTTGTCCGCCATGAAGATTCAAAATGTGGCGGATAATATTTTTAAAGTAACTTGGTTGGTCTATTTTCCAAAGGGTTTGATCAAGAGTTAATTGTGTAATTCTACACCATTTATACCGCCATTTCCTTGATAAAATGCTTTTTCTAACAACATCTTGTAATAGCATAAGTACTAGAATATGATCAAGTACTTCCTCAGACAGATTGCTGAGGAAATCGAAAGGTAAAGTTTCAATGCAAATTCTTTTGTTAACTAGCGACATCATATTAGGATTAGGGCTATAGGGATAAGAAAAACTAATGAGAATACTACTAAGATTAAGTTAAAGAGAATGGAACCTGTTGAAATTCTATGGAAGAAGAAGAAGAAGCGAGAAACCTGTTGAAAAACTCTGAAGATGGAGCGCCAAGGGAGCATTAGGATCCACAAACTTGAAATTTTGGGTGGATAAATTCTTATACTTATACAGAAACTTTTAGAGTTAAATTCTATGAAAAACGGAAACTTATCAAACACACAAGTCTTAACAGGTGCTTTGGTATTAGTGCTTAGTTAATGAGTGAGGGGTCGAGAGATCGAATCTCTCCCTTAACATGGTCAATTTTAATTTCTTCTTTTCACCCCAATCATTTTTTTTCAATAAAAAATAATTAAACCATTAGGTACATTTTTATCATATTAATATAATGATTTAGCAATATTATAGCCGTTTATATAGTTTCATACATTAAGGTCATACGTATCGGCCAATGGCAACCATATAAGTCCACCGGCTAAGGTTGTTGTAGTCATATGAACTATGATAATAACATCATTGAGATTCATAGTAATATAATAGCCGTTTATATAATTTTATACATTAAGGTCATACGTATCGACCAATGGCAACCATACAAGTCCACCGGCTAAGGTTGTTGTAGTCATATGAACTATGATAATTACATCGTTGTGATTCATAGTAATATGATACCTATTTATATAGTTTCATACATTAAGGTCATACGTATCGGCCAATGACAACCATACAAGTCCACCGGCTAAGGTTGTTGTAGTCATATGAACTATGATAATAACATCGTTGCGATTCATAGTAATATAATAGCCGTTTATATAGTTTCATACATTAAGGTCATACATATCGGCCAATGGAAACCATACAAGTCCACCGGCTAAGGTTGTTGTAGTCATATGAACTATGATAATAAAATTTTTGTGATTCATGATAATATAATAGCCGTTTATATAATTTCATACATTAAGGTCATACGTATCGGCCAATGGCAACCATTCAAGTCCACCGGGTAAGGTTGTTGTAGTCATATGAACTATGATAATTACATTGTTGCGATTCATAGTAATATAATAGCTGTTTATATAATTTCTTACATTAAGGTCATATGTATCGGCCAATGGCAACCATACAAGTCCACCGGCTAAGGTTATTGTAGTCATATGAACTATGATAATTACATCGTTGTGATTCATAGTAATATTATAGCCGTTTATATAGTTTCATACATTAAGGTCATACGCATCGGTCAATGGTAGTCATACAAGTCCACCGGCTAAGGTTGTTGTCACGACCCAAATTTCCCTCCGTTGGGTATCGTGATGGCACCTAGTCCTAGAGACTAGGTAAGCCTAAAAATTAATAATAACAACAATAAATAAAGGAACTAATAGTCTCGATTAGGAACCTTGACAGAATTTATAGTGTTTTTTCCCAAAATCGATAATACAAGTCATAAGCTCTACGAATCTCCTACGACTTCTAAATACAACTGTTTGAAAATAAATACATCAGTGTATGAATAATAGTATAAAGAAGGTGACTCCGAAGCCTGTGAACGCAGCAACATGTTACCTTAAGTCTCCTCAGCAATCATCCGTGCAGTTACTATCAATAAATATCTGGATCTGTGCAACAAAAATGCACAGAAGAGTAGCATGGGCACACCACAGCGGTGCCCAGTAAGTATGAAGACTAACCTCGGTAGAGTAGTGACGAGGACTAGTCAAGACACCAATGGTCTACAAAATAAATAACATGAATATAGAAACATACCAAACGTTACATCTATCCAAGACTTCACAGAATAATTTACAACAATGACAATATAAAGCGGAAGAAAATTACAGAAATCAATCACGAAACAACACAAAAATACACAGAAAGATGGACAATAAACAAGCCATGCCGAGAGGAAACACAATACAATAAAGAACACCAATAACTCAACTCTACGTCGGTTTATTCACATCGGGCCTTAGCCATTAAAATCCATAAACTGATGGGAATATTTAAACAACAGTTCATATGAAAAACTTTTGCAATAAAAATCATTTTAGTATGGAAGAGTTTCCTTTGAAAACATACTTTCTCCAAAAGTAGATATAAGTGTATTTAATAGAGAGAATCACGTGAAACATAACTTCTTTCAAAATACGAAACTTCCTAAAGATACTTTCCCAATAAATGACTTCCAAATATCATTTTAGGCAAGACTCGTGCTTTTCAAATATACCTTCGATGTAAAAGTCATTCAAACATAATCATTTCGAAACCATTGCTTTTTCAATAAAACTCCTCAGTAAAATCTCAAAATCATAATCTCCTCAAGGTAAACCTATCAGAACTCAGTCCATAACTCAAAACTTGCTATGCAATGCAGGAGGAACATCAAGTTCTGTCAATGAATGTAGTAATAGATCAGTATGAATATTCGAATCAAAACAACAGAATATTAACTCTTAAGCATATGCAGTAAAATTCAACAGGAACACGGAAACGAAATGCAAAGACAAGTGCACGACATCACCCTTCGTGCTTTTACTCTCTTCCTCACAATGCAATGAATGAAATGAATACACGGCATCACCCTTCGTGCTTTACTCTCATCCTCACCAAAACAAGTATAGTAATTATCAAACAGAACAATGGAAACAATAATGCAAAGATAAGTGCACGGCATCACCCTTCGTGATTTTACTCTCATCCTCACAATGCAATAAATACATGAAAAGGCACTGCATTTTCCTTCGTGCTTTTAATGTAAAGATCATGGCACGGCATCACCCTTCGTGCTTTTACTCTCTTCCTCACAATGCAATGTGTAAATGAAAGCAATATAAATCATGGCACGACATCACCCTTTGTGCTTTTACTCTCTTCCATACAATGCAATGTGTAAATGAAAGCAATATAAATCATGGCACGGCATCACCCTTCGTGCTTTTAATCTCTTCCTCTCAATGCAATGTGTAAATAAAGCAATGTAAATCATGGCACGACATCACCCTTCGTGCTTTTACTCTCTTCCTCACAATGCAATGAATGAAATGAATACACGGCATCACCCTTCGTGCTTTACACTCTTCCTCCCAAACAATAACAAAAACAACAATTTGGAAAGGAAAGTCAGCAATAAGAGCTATAAATCACAACATCCCGGCAAGGGAGTCAACAACGCAATCAATATCATTAACAACACAAACAATAATAGAAATCATACCATCCCAGCAAGGGAGTCAATAATGAAAATAACATTATCCCAGCAAGGGAAACAACTATAACCAATCTCGCCTAAAAAATTAAATTTACAGAATAAAACTCAGCTCAAATAAAAGTCCAGTAATAGGTAACATCAAGAAAACACCAACAACATAAATATTTATCAACTAGATCCAAGTAGCACATAAGGGAAAAGTCATATAAATCACAATGTAAGACTCACCGGCATGCTTGACTCCAACGAACGGATGTTCTAACTACAACTAACCGATTATAAAGCTAGATAACACTTATATAGTCAATTTGGCGGTTTTAGAAAGCAAATATAGCATGAAGATAAGAACGGTAAATTATTCGGTTAAGTCAATTAAGATCAAATAGCCAACGAAGGAACCCAAAAGCATGTAATTCTAATTTAAGCAGGAAATGATGAAATTAACCACCAAGGAGTCAAATGTACCAATTACAATTCATACACGGTAACATAAGAACCTACGAACCCTAGAAGTCCAGTCTATTAGCAAATAAGTCCGAGTACACACTCGTCATCTCACATACACGGACTACAAATAAAAAAGAAGACTCAATCCTAAGGGGTAGTTCCCCCCCACAAGATTAGGCAAGATACTTACCTCAAAGACGACAACTAGATATCCAAAAGTGAACTTCTCGGGCGGAAAGACCTCCGGAGGGCTCAAAATCAACTAAGACAACTTCAAAATACACATAACACGTATAAGTAATGATTCCGAATAATAAAGTTTCAATCTTTACTAATTTATGAAAATCGACCCAAAAGTCGACCCCCGGGCCCGTATCTCGGAACCCGATAAGTTTTATAACTTTTGATTACCCATTAAATTACGAGTCCAACCATACTAATTTCATCAAATTCCGATGCCAAATCGATGTTCAAAACCAATTATTCTGTTTAGAAAAGTTTTGGATCAAAACCCCCAATTCTCCAATCAAAATATGGATTAATTCAAAAAATAAACTTTTGTAATCATATTAAAATGAAAAACTAATACTTAGATACTGGAACCGATGAAAAGACAAGAATAACGCCGCAAAAATCACCTTAATCGGAGCTCTAGAACTCAAGATATGCTCAAAATACTAAAATGACGCGGTCTGATTTTCTATACTAAGTGATTTTCGTAGGTGCGACCAAAATACCCGCACCTGCGCATTTTCAGCTGTCAATTCCGCATTTGCGGACCACTTTTCGCACCTGCGGCGCCACGGGTGCGGACCCAGCTTCGCACCTACAAAACACCAGCACCAGCTCTCTTCTCCGACACTAAAATGAGCATAACTTCCTCATATGATGTCCAAATTCGACGATTCTTTCTGTTATAGCTCCGTAATTACGATACGGATCTAATGCTTCAATAAAAAAAAAATTGGAGATCATTTTACTAATATGGTACCAATTATGCTTGAAGAAACGACGCTGAAACATAAAAAACGAGCGCAACACAACCCATACCTATCTGAAACGCACCCGAGCCCCTCGGGACCTCAACCAATAATTACCACAACTCATATATCACTACCCGAACGTAGTCGAACCTTCGGAAAATCCAAAACAATACCAAAATACCGAATCAACCTCGGATTCAAGCCTAAAAACTTCTAAACTTTCAAAATACGCCAATGATGCCGAAACTTACCAAACCACGTCCGAATGACCTGAAATTTTGCACACGCGTCACAAATGACACTACAAACCTATTCTAACTTTCAGAATTCCATTCCGAGCCCGATATCAAAATTTCACCTATCGGCCGAAATCACCGAAATTCTAACTTTCGCCAAAATACCTCAAATCACTCTACGGACTTCCAAAATCAATTTCGGACACGCGCCTAAGTCCAAAATCTTCATACGAAGCTATTGACATTAACCAAAACTCATTTTGAGGTCGTTTACACAAAAGTCAAACCTCCGGTCAACTCCCATCACTTAAGCTTCCAAAAATAAAAATTTTCTTCCAATTCGACTCCAAATTACCCGGTAACTAAATCTAACCATGCACGCAAGTCGATATACACAACATGAAGCTATTTATGACTTTACACCACTGAACGGAGCTTAAATTTTCAAAACGACCGGTCGGGTCATCACAATTGTTGTAGTCATATGAACTATGATAATTACATCGTTGCGATTCATAGTAATATAAAAGCCGTTTATATAATTTTATACATTAAGGTCATACGTATCGGCCAATGGCAACCATACAAGTCCACCGACTAAGGTTGTTGTAGTCATATGAACTATGATAATAACATCTTTGTGATTCATAGTAATATAATAGCCGTTTATATAATTTCATACATTAAGGTCATACGTATCTACCAATGGAAATCATACAAGTTCACCGGCTAAGGTTGTTGTAGTGATATGAACTATGATAATTACATCGTTGTGATTCATAGTAATATAATAGCCGTTTATATAATTTCATACATTAAAGTCATACATATCGGCCAATGGCAACCATAGTAGTCCATAGGATAAGGTTGTTGTAGTCATATGAACTATGATAATTACATCGTTGCGATTCATAGTAATATAATAGCCGTTTATATAATTTCATACATTAAGGTCATACGTATCGGCCAATGGCAACCATACAAGTCCACCGGCTAAGGTTGTTGTAGTCATATGAACTATGATAATAACATCTTTGTGATTCATAGTAATATAATACCCGTTTATATAATTTCATACATTAAGGTCAATGGCAACCATACAAGTCCACCGGCTAAGGTTGTTGTAGTCATATAAACTATGATAATTACATCATTGCACTTCATAGTAATATAACAACCATTTATATAATTTCATACATTAAGGTCATACGTACTGGCCAATGACAACCATACAAGTCCACCGACTAAGGTTGTTGTAGTCATATGAACTATGATAATAACATCTTTGGGATTCATAGTAATATAATAACCGTTTATATAATTTCATACAATAAGGTCATACGTATCGGCCAATGGCTACCATACAAGTCCACCGGCTAAGGTTGTTGTAGTCATATGAACTATGATAATTATATCGTTGAGATTCATAGTAATATAATAGCCGTTTATATAATTTCATACATTAAGGTCATACGTATCGGCCAATGGCTACCATACAAGTCCACCGGCTAAGGTTGTTGTAGTCATATGAACTATGATAATTATATCGTTGAGATTCATAGTAATATAATAGCCGTTTATATAATTTCATACATTAAGGTCATACGTATCGGCCAATGGCAACCATACAAGTGCACCGGCTAAGGTTTTTCTAGTCATATGAACTATGATAATTACATCATTGCGATTCATAGTAATATAATTACCGTTTATATAATTTCATACATTAAGGTCATACATATCGGCCAATGGCAAGCATACAAGTCCACATGCTAAGGTTGTTGTAGTCATATTAACTATGATAATTACATCGTTGCGATTCGTAGTAATATAATAGCCGTTTATATAATTTCATACATTAAGGTCATACGTATCAGCCAATGGCAACCATACAAGTTCACCGGCTAAGGTTGTTGTAGTCATATGAACTATGATAATTACATCATTGCGATTCATAGAAATATAATAGCCGTTTATATAATTTCATACATTAAGGTCATATGTATCAGCCAATGGAAACCATACAAGTCCACTGGCTAAGGTTGTTGTAGTCATATGAACTATGATAATTACATCGTTGTGATTCATAATAATATTATAGCCATTTATATAATTTCATTCATTAAGGTCACATGTATGACCTTATTTATATAATATTAAATATATAATTATAATATATTTTTGGTTCATCTTAATTATAATAAAAGAAAATCATATTTTTTGTATTTTCCTGTGATATATTAGGAGGGAAAACAAGATGACATTTTTGGACTTAAATGTTAAATACAATTTTCGGAGGGAAACAAAGTGAAAAGTAAAAATACATCGTTTGGAGGGAAATTGAAAGTTTTTACTCTTTATATATCTCTTAAACACAAGAACAACATATCTCCAACTCTCTAAGCAAAATAAATACTTTAAACATGAATGTGGGCGGATGGATCGAAGAAGAATTCTATCCATGGTTTCGGATGAAAGTGCCCAGATCGTACATTAGGCATGATTATCTGGTAACTTTATTTTTTTAAATTTTCATGATTTTTAACTGTTAATTATCCCAACTAGCAATGAACCCTAAACCCTGTCTTTACACTATGTTCTTGCAGTTTCTTCCAAAGAGTATATGTGGCTATCTTCCTCCTATTTCGGTTAACCCAACTCTTCGATGTAATGGGAAGGAGTGGGCTGTGACTCTCACAAGTGGTGTTCGGAGAAGACTCGTCAATGGGTGGAAACAATTTATTGTCGACAATAATCTGAAGAAAGGGAATGTTGTTCTCTTTGAACTAGTTCAGGCTACATCAGGGGCTGTGATCTTCTCTGTTCAAGAGCTAGGATTAACTAATGCTTAGCTTGATAATTTCTTATCTTTAGTTATTTGTAATGATGAAATTATNTTGTGATCTTCTATGTTCAAGAGCTAGGATTAACTAATACTTAGCTTGATAATTTCTTATCTTTAGTTATTTGCAATGATAAAATTATGGATCAAATTAATAGATGAGTTCCGTTAATGGATTAGTATGATTGTTCTTTATAATATTATTTGTCTTTTTTCATTTATTATTGTTATATTTATTTATTTTAATAAGACTAAACCTAAACCTAAACCTTAACCCCTAAACCCTAAACCTAAACCTAAACGTTAACGAACCTAAACCTAAACCTAAACCTAAATAAGGATAAAATAATTTTACATGGATTTATCTAGACTTCTAAGATCAAGACTACTATATGGCAGAAGTTTTAAAAAAAAAAAATCCAACATCTGTGAATTGCATGCCACTATATGGCAGAATGTTTTTTTAATAAAAAAAATAAAAACCAAAATGTGTATACGCGGATGGATAAAGACAAGTTCCTATAATTAATTGTAGTCATAGAGGAGATTAATGGTTGCATGGATGAGTTTAATGAGGAAAACAGGAGTGAAATCGACTACTGGGAGAAGTGTAATGCTTGCATCAATGAGTGGAAGAGGCTACTGGAAAGTGTAATGGATGCATAGAGGAGTGGAAGGGGCTGCTATGATGTGTTATATCTGCACTGGAAACTGTAATGATTGCATAGGTCTCTACAAAATAAATTAAGTCCTATCAGGAAGTGGAATAGTTCTTATAATTGAGAGATTACCATATAATTCTCCCTATATATTTCGAAAAATATGGCAGACCTACATAACTCAATCAAACTTAAAATACTACTACATCAAAGCATAGTGATGGATAGGACTCCCACCAAGAAATCTATTGAACAACCACTCCATGGTTCACCAGTCAGTCACAATATTCTCTACCAAGATCTAAAGCGTGACTATACAAAGCTGAATCGTGAGGTTAAAAAATTGATTGAGAGGGTGGTACGTGATTCAAGCATTGACTACTTAAAAGGTGTGATGTTGGAAGAGCATCCTCTTACTTCTCTCTATGCTATGCTTGACGATATGCCCATACCCTCAGTCCAGAATGGTGCTAAGAGCAATTCTGTCATTGTCATCACTAGCGATGTCGAATCCTCCTCCAAGACCTCAAAGTCTCTTTCCATGAACCAGAATATTGAGTAGTGTGTTTTGCTTGGTTACATGTTTATCTACCTCCCCCCCCCC